>LUCM01010161.1:0-10071 GCA_008360955.1 Fasciolopsis buskii | reverse complement strand
TTTAGGTTCCTCTCACGGAGGGGAGGAAGCCATGTGGAGGTCAACAGATGACGTGGCAACGTGGAGTGAGAAAATGTACAGCGAACTTAGGTAAAGTAGGTGTTTCATGTCTTCGTGATTGGGGCTCGAAAGACCCGTCAACTTGCTGGTTGGAGACACTGGAGGATATGGTAGTGAACCGTGAACAGTGGTGATCATATTTTCATCTTCTGTTGAATCAGAACGATTGAAGTAGTGCGCTTGTACAGCGAGACTGTTCTTTGTGTTGGCTACAGCAGCATTCTTATCTTTTCCCGCCTGTGTAGATCCACTCCTTGTTCCCCTTGCATACTGACTTTATAGAAACATGTAACCTTGGAAAAAGGCGTCGGTCAGTGTTGCTTGCTTTGCTCTTCAACATCGAATTTTATTGACGATGATCGCATCCATCTGTGTTTACTGGAAACCTCTTTCCGAGGACATTCCATTTTCCCACGGTCCATGATGACCTGGGGAATGGGCCGTTTTGGCTTTAACACAGACCTAGGGAAAACAACATCCTCAGTTTAACTGTTGTGGTTTGTGATCTCGAGGTCACTCAAGAAGTTCGTCTTTCATGGGGAAAAACCTTTACCCAGACAAGTTTTTAATTCTGCACCATATTTTAGCTCCAAAATAAGGTTTATAATTGAAGTTTGGTTCCGAACTTTAATGTTTTTTAACTGACGGATGATAATAGAGTCTTTCGAAGAGAGTAATGTTGCATGAATTACAATAAACTGTGATGAGTTAATAATTTATGCAGCCGACCTTGTACATGTAAGTATGGACAGGCGATAATTGTTTAAATCTAACAAACAGTTTGTAACCCGAAAATAATATCCACTTTGGTGTCATTCCCGAGGGAGGTTTCAGCTAATCAAACTGCGTGTGTGTTTATATAATCCATTTCATGATGCATTGATAAGCGATTGTAAATTAATGATAGCATTTTTATTAGGTCCTTTGCACCACAACCATTAGTGGGCTTTGGTTGGAAAGAACAAGCGATTCTCGGGACAGTGAGAACACGGGAGACAATAAAATTTTTTATTTGCCAGCTTTTAACAGTTCGGTCGTTATTATTTCTGACACACTACGATATACCCATAGGTAAGAAACCCGAACGTGATACGGTCCCCGATAGGAAAAGGTACACTGGTCGGTGGGAGTGTTTCACTCACGGCACAGCACTATTTTCCATCGCATAATTCAGACTACTATCAATTCCCTTATGGACATTGGACACCAAACATATTTTCGCCATGGTGGATACATGCAAGCGATTTCTTTTTACGATGGTCTTTAGTATTATTTTAGTAGGTGTATGTAAAACTGAGAGGAAGTTCATTTATTCGTCCAGTGATAGACAAATGTAGCGATTATTTGAACTCCTTTGGAGCACCAAAATGCAGCCTACCTAGCCGGAAGTACAATCTGCTCGTTCATCGGCCTGGAGTACTTCTACTCTAGGATTTGTTGGTCTTACGAGTTAAAAATTCGGCCTGGGCTGTCTATGGATTTCCTCCAATTTAATGGTCACGTGCAGTGACACAATAAATGTGGGAACCAACAAGATGATATACGATGAATAAGGATTTTCAAAGCCTTTCAGAATTAGGGTCAAAATCGATAGTCTTAGCCGCTAGTGTCTGACAATTTCCACTGTATCGCCCCACATCTTTAGTGCTTTTTATTTTCGTCACAGATCACGAAGTAAAATACAACTCTCAATACGTTCTGCAGTTAATAATGTAGCTAAATATTAGTTTTTTCCTGACGGAATATAAGGACAATACTTGCCCTCTGCGGAAAAACAGAAGAAGCCTTACATGATTTCGGGATTGGGGACTAGAAATGTAACATAAGTTGCCCACTTTTCAAGACCAAGATAGTTCTGCCTTTTGCTAGCCTGCAATCCCGTGAAGTCACTGATCATCTATTTAGTTGGGTGCATAGGGCAAATATTTACGATGCATTACCATCCGAATTCACATCACGAGAAGTTCGTACAGATGCACCTGTCTGGGGCATTTTGTAGCATCTGATACAAATACCATGTGCAGTTATTTGAAACTAAGATGCGCCGGGTGAAATGTTCTGTTGTTACTCTTTACGTATCATAAGAGAATGTGACCTACCTGCCTTGGCAACTACCTTCACTCGACTACTGCTTTAGCTGCGGCGATGCCTGAGGCCAGAAGAGGCGACACAACCGTCTGACTGTGAATTATTCTGGGATATGAATGTAACGACTACAGCAATGAATTCTTTGGGTGTTATTCCCGTTTGCGATAAGACCGAAAGGATGAAATCAGCACGTGTTAGGGGTACACGCTGTATGATTCAGAAAGTAAGTCACTAGAGAGAATGACAGCTCTTTTATTCGAGGAGCCTGTAGGATAAAAATTGCAAATAACTCTAAAGGGTTTAATGTGCACAAATGTTAGTACAACTGATTATGTAGTCAAAAGTTCCATGTTTTTGCCTCCTTTCTTCATTTTTCTTCGTAACTCCTTTATATACATATATACATATATATATATATATATATATATATATATATATATATGGTGGATGCGGTGTTTAATCTGTTGACATTACGGATATCCTAGTGAGGTCCCGGCGTCAGAAATATATAATTTTCAAGTGGTGAGGAAATTTTGGGAGAGAAACATTGACTGCTCATGAACGGTGAACAGAAACAGCCGCAGAAGTGGACATGCAATTGAGAGAATCTGTTTATGCATCTGAACAGTACTTGCTCTGTGTATGTAGATATGCATAGCCATATACATTCATATATGCATCTACTCAATGTTAGTGAACATATTCCAGGATTTTCTATCAGCATATGTGGTCTCAGGTCATTCTTGAATATTAATATATAAACGTTGCTGTGACATTCAGGAATACTAAATTTATTGAGATGATGACTTTTGAAACTAACATCTTCTCTACCTTCCTCTTTTTCCAATTCCAGAACCAAATCGGTTCCTATTTGAATTTTTAAAAGGAAATTTAAACTTCGAGCACATCGAGATATTTGTCTTTACTAGTCACGCTACGCACGAAATTTTGGCTGACACATTTTGACGGTTAACTCACTAAAATTGTGAATTGAGTGACCTCCAGAAAAGGGTTACCAGTGTATTTGCTAAAGTCCCAAGTTATCACGGAGCTAACAAATTAGTATCACGTTATTTCCTTTGGCAAATGCCTGCTGACGGTACACAAACACCTTTGCGGTAATTTTATTGAGCGTTCACACAAACTGTGAACCCATCTGATTTAAAAAATACATGAGTGCAAAATTGCATTGTTAAATTTCTTGTGTCCGAATTAAATGTTTTTTTCGGTATAATCAGGAAATGAGAGGGAGCTGATTTGTTTGCCAGTGGGAAATTCAGTAGCGCGCAGAGTCTGATAGGTCTTTTTTAGTTGACATACAGACGATTATGAATTTTGTCCGTGCCTACCGTGTGTGACAGATAGTGTTGTAAATGTTACCGTACACCGAATTCATAATCCATGATAGATGGTGGGAAGACCACTTGATTGATTCTGAGGATTTCAACAGGGGATGCGAACCTACCTCTGTTTTACTGTGATCCAGAAAGAAAGTTTTCCACAGTGGAATTTTTGTATGTATATTGAGATTCAGTGGAATTCTTTCCAGTCCTTCGTATGACCGCTTTTTTGGCAACCGACATCTATCGACTGCGTTATTCTCCCATATCAACTAGACTTTTGCATGCATATTACTTTTTCAACTTTTATTTTTGTGTTGTCATAAACCACCAATGTGCTGCACGAGTAAGTTTTTGTGACCAAAAAGTATTGACTAATGCGATGCGAACTGCTGGATTAACAGCTATAAAAGACCGTGTAAAGGATACAAAAGGAAGGGGCAACTTATTACTTCGCATGCATCCTATTTCAAATTTTGGTCATTTTAGTGGCATGTTAAATACTTTCTCCAAACCAAATATAAAACTTTCCGTAACTGGTTACTGGAACCACTTACAAAATAAAAAATCCGTGGATAGCTCGCAACAATACTTGTGTTGCTGCGCAGCACAATATCAGTTGCATTTACAAAATCGAACGCACCCAGTGTATGACTGCAATCAAGAGTAAGTGAACCCCGAAGATCATTGGTATCCCAGTCCACCACGAAAAGCCCAAGAAAAATCGAAAATGATGCTGGCAAATGGAAAATAACAGCTCACAAATTCACTTGAAGTAGTAAGGGGAGTGAATAGCTGCAAAAAGACAGCTGTCAGTTTGTTCATCAGTCTTCTTATACTAACGCGAATAAAGAACTTTTCGAGTTGAATTGTAACGTGCAATAAAAAATGAATGCAATACAATAGAAATGGACTTTTAGTCCATTGGTTGGTGACTGTTAACCTCTGAACTCTAGCATAAGGAGCAAATTTTACTAAAACAGTTGACTGAAGGAATGTGTGAAGGTAAAGTGAAAGTCTGATTACTAACAGAGACTAGTCTAACCAACCAAAGCAAACGATGAAAATTCTTGCCGTTTGAACAGCCTGGAGAGATCAGCCGAGTGAATTTCCATCTTTTCCACGGCAAAACTAGACCGAACGTGGCACAACTGACAGGTAGAGGTTACTGCATTTGGGTTTGCCTGAACTGTATCCCCGCCGCACTTACTGACTTTCCACTGACTACCTGTTCTATCGGAATAAGGAACATCTAGGTCAATGGAGGAAATTTCATTTTGAGAAGGTTTCAAAAAAGATTCGTTTGAGTTCTTTGGCTTCCGTTGCTCAGGTTAGTTTACAGGGGCCACTGATAGCTGCGCCTGACGTTTTATCCATGCCAATGCGGGGAATCGAGTCCATCTGAAAAAGACCGACGTGAGTCAGAACGAACACCAACTTTCACAATTGAAAATAGCAGGACATTAGACAAACGGCCTAAAAAGCCCTAACGTACATGTGCTACTAGTATTTTGATATTCAGAATAATACCAAGTGCTAAACAAGGTTACTTCTAGTGACTCATTATCATGCTATCACAACGAATTTTATGCGATTTGCACCAACAAGGATAAAGAATCAAGGTGAAGGAGTAAAATGGGTGTCAGCAGTGGTAGAAGTACACACGTATGATCCAGATCTGACTCCGGACCAAAATGTATATATACTTATAGTGTTCTTTCTTGCGTAGGTGAGGGATGGGCTATGGGAACCTACGTGCTTCAGCAAACTGTTTCTGGTCGAGTAATCAGCAGCTCTCAGCTTCAGTAATTCAGAGAATCCAATACATGAGAAGCAATGAGCACTTTGAACTTCTTAGGCCGAACGGGAATCTTTGTCATTTTCACAGAGTGGTTCGATTCAACAACGATTGTTGAAATACTGAGGGCCCACTTTGTTGACTGAAACACTTCTTCGCAGTTTTAAACCGAACAAACATTTTTATTCTTACAGAAGCCCGATAACTCAGTATGAGCATTTTTGAATTTTCATTTCAAATTGGAAAACCGAATTTTGCAATCGTGCCTGTCAGTAGCTTGCCGTGAATTTGTTAGCAGTCAAAATGGGAATAAGCTCCGTAACTTCGGGCACGAGTTAAAATATTTTCTTTTTCGGCTTCGATAAAACTGCAGATTTCCCAAGTTTCATGCTGAACTGCATCTATATTCCAACAACGTGAAGCCGGAGCTGATGAACTGAACAAGTTTGTCTAAGTGCAGACCGGATAGCATACACGAGTACTCCTCTTTTGCTACCAAATGGAATGTGAGAATGGAAGTACTTCAGAATCGTGACCATGAGTTTGTGGCCGCCAGTGAATATCCGTCATGTGGTGCACTTTGCATTTTGTTTTAGTCTGCTTGTCGAGAACGATTTGATACCAGATCTAACAAGATGAAAGCTCGATGATCTGTTATTTATTGGCGTCCAATACAGTAACGAGCAACGTTTCAGTGGGATTTTTCGGTGTTTAGTAGCTCATCAGATAAACGATTTTTTATTCGTAAAATCCTGGTAAACGTAAAACAAGCCATACGGAGTAAGTTCAGCACAGTATGCCTCAGTGGAACAGAAAGACTGGAAACTGCCTTGCGCCAAATTGTAGAAAACACAGTTGAATCTATTGGTAAGATTTGAGTAACAGCGTGAGAACTTTTCAATGGAAGGCTCCACATGATCAACAGAATTCTTCCTGGGAATGATAATGGACACTCTTATTCGGCCCTTACAGAAGTATCGTCGATGACTGTTCTATCTAACAAAACTGAGGCTAAGCAAGGAAATGATTAAGACTCAGGCAAATGGTAAAAGGAGCATGGGAAAAGCACCGGTTAAATGATGTTGTGTTAGACAAAATGTTGATGGAAATCTCGAAAAGCACTGCTAGTAAAATTTTGTGTTCGCATTCGCCTTTGCCAGTTTCGAACCCCACTCAAGGCAGAGAGAATAAGTAGTGCTAACTCCTAAGAAAGCTCAAACTGATTAGTGAAGGTTTGCTGTCTTTTGTTGATTATTTGGACATTGAGGAAACGTGATCACCAAAAACCAGTGAGCATCGAGTTCTAATGCGGAACACGCATAGGTTATCTAGTATATTTTCTTCATGAATCTCTCCACCATTCTGCCTATCCTCGAGAAAGAAATCGATTGATCATCATCCACATATCATGGCAGTTCATGGACGTTATTCAATGGACTCGGCGCGATTCGTAAGTTGACTAATTATATTAACAGGGTTCGTTGTTTTGCGTTGACAGACTAAATTTAGGTCAGCTGAATTAAAATCAGTGCGATCGATGGGTAAGACTCCTGTATACAGCAGCGTTGGTTTGGACGGTAATTGAATGCATTAAAATTATGTTTTCCACTGCATGTCGGTGAGTGTAGACTCGGCAAACTTAATAGAGAGATACGGATATATTTTTTACCTCTCCCATGTTTTTAATGTTGCAACCCACTGGGTCCATCGAACTTCCAATAGCAAGTAAGTGAACTCGATGAATTTAACCTTTAAAGCTGATTCCGTTTGATTTCCATATTAATAGTACAGTGTCAGGCCTTGGAACTGTGGCATTTAGATAGACTTAGTGAGATAACTCAATGTAATAATTACCTAACTTTAATCTGCCATTCACACTATTGCATTAGCATAACTTTGATATCGAGGACTTGAAATATTGCAAACGTAACTCCACCCAGTGAACCGACGTCAGTCAAGAGGCCATTCTCCGATCAGTGGCAGATTATTGAGTCCAAATTAATACAAGCTGCTTTTAGTGGCTACCGTGGCTATTTTCCTGCGAATAGAGTGAATTTACTGGATCGGATCGAGTAAAAGGGCATACAATCAGCTATATATGATTACCTAATTTGATACTGTCAGTGGCTGCAGTTAGTTTTTCAGTTGGTGTGTCATCAAATGAACTGGTATTCCGTTTAAATGGGAATCTACAGGGGCGGCGTCATTTTTAAGCCAGAACTTGCTTCGCAAAATGTTCCAAATGGATTGAGGTGGATACAGTTTCACCGAAAAGCACTGATTTCTTAAATCCATCCAAAACGTAATTTGTACTGCAGACGAATTAGACAACCAACGCAGATGGCCAAGTAACACCAGCAGCAAAAAGAGCAACGAGCCGAGAAACACCGAAGCAGTTTTAGCGGATCTGATGTTCAGTTGCACGTGGCTTCTGGTTCTCTATTAATGCTAGTGAGTGTGCTATAGATAATATGTATATCTTGGCAGTTTCAGCATAAGCCGCAATTCAGGGTAAACTGTGAAAATTCTGCACCGCTGAAGCGCACCACATACGCCTGAAAACATCACGAACTGCGAAAAACGTGTTGTAATCAACAACAAAAATAACCAAAGTACTTCTTGACCAGACTAAATTTTTTCTAGCTTTTCGCATCAACCGTGTACATTTTCTGAGATAAAATTGGATAATCATCCAAAGGTGTGTAATAACAATAAATTGACTCATCAGCATGCCAAACGGATTTTAGACAGGTTGTTTCAGTAACCGAAACGTCGGTTTATTACCACTTTTTATTGAGAGTAACGAGTTGTTGATGACTAGTAAGTTTATAAGATCGAATACGAATGCAGGGCACCCAGTTTCCACTTAAATGAACTGCCCGAATGGAACAGATGTTGAGAATGAATATTTTTCAAAAGTGCTGCTGAGTAGCGATCATTCATTAGGAATTTTTGTTATCGGATGAACCATTGACGATGTGTTGCATCTGGTAAAAATGACTACAATGCTTCTTGATCATGTTACGCTTTGATCACGCTAGTGCGAGTCTGTTAGGTGGTGCTAGTTTGACCCATCGACGGGCCAGATTTCATCATTATGTTGCTCTGTTAGGTAGAAATTGAAGAAAAACAGACCTGAGTTAACACCATTTCGCGCACTTAATTGCTGAAAACCTATTCAGTCGAAAATGTTTTCATTGATTTCATTAGCTGACTATAGTGATAGCTTTCTTAAAGGGAAACTGTTTTCAATAAATTTCGTTCTGGAGCTTCTGTGCAAAATGGAATTTGGTAGCCGTCGGAAGAAAGTTGTTTCTGGGGGTCAAAATCAAACTCATCAAAAAAAGTTTACTGGGGTAGGACTGAATGCCGAGTGGCAATCGGTGATTTTGGGCAGGATCGTCCGGATTACTGTTTTAAAATGATCAGTTGCACAGTGAACACAAAAATACTATCGTCGCTTATGCTATTATTATGTGACCACCACGTGATCTTCAGAGGGTTAGCTAACGAACTATGCTTTGCTAATTGCTGCAAATGTCCTAGTTACCCCTCGATTTTTCAATCAGTTTTTGTCAAGTCACCGACTGTAGTTCTAATCCAAAGACGCAATGCAATTGTCGTTTCAACAAGGTGCGCAGGATACGAGCGAACACTGTGGGCAGATAAAAAGAAGCTCTTCACTCAGAGGTAACTGCCACGCATGACTTATTGTCACATAAAACTTAGGAACGACGGGTATCCTTGAAATCATTTGCTTCGTTAGGTGCTCGGTGATTCATACATCCTGATCGAACATACTGGGAGATACGTAAATCACCAAGACGTCAACTGATCTGGAGTCCAAAAAATGATGGTGGGGAGAGATTGATAAAGAAGTGAAGGGTAGTGGAAAAAGCTGGTGTTATCGGAAATAGTTACAAACTGTACTGATTGATTAGGAATACTGGTTCACGAAAACCAAGCCTAAGCTAGATGACTAAGGAACTAGGGAGCACACTGATTCACCCTCTGGACCATCGGCTGCAGCTTTGGACAGAACAATTTTGGTAGCAGTTTAATTGCATCACGGCCACAGTGCGCTTTTCAATAATGTCTGTAAGTGAACCAATGCAGTTGGATACCAGTCCTCCTCTGGAAATGAAAGCTTAAGGTACGGACTGATGCTATACTTCTTCAAGGACGGTGACAAAATGTTAGTATCAGAGATAGCAATGCTCCTGTTGTCAGTCTGGGAGAGGGAAGAAAACCGTAAACATTGGAATGAATTGGTAATTGAGCTCATTTATAAGAAAGGGTATAAATCCTCATGTGAAAACCACAGAGAAATCATTTTACTAAGCATCACATACAAACTGAGCTAGCATTATCATTCGCCGGTTATCTAGTACTCACGAAGTGGTTTGCGTGAGAATCAGGCCGGTGTTCTTCCCGGTCGAGGTTGCACTCACCAAATTTTCACATTGCGACAGTTCATTGAGCACAGGCAAATATTCATCAAAACAGGGATTTCTTTCTTTCTTGATGGGAAAACATCGTTCGACTAAGTCCATCGTGCAATTCTGTGGCATTTTGCAAACCCCTGATTGCTGTCTCAATTGGTCTGATCGACTAAGTCATGCGTGCAGATCCTTTAGATATCTATCATTGGAGGGTGCCAAAGAAATTCATTTCATTCATGCAGTCCGTTTATGCTAACAACCAAAGCCGACTTCACGCTTAAGGTGATGATTCGCCGGAGTTCACTGCGAGAGGTAGTGTTCATCACGATTGCCCTCTTTCGTC
>LUCM01010159.1:14016-129779 GCA_008360955.1 Fasciolopsis buskii | reverse complement strand
TAGAGTAATTCAGCTAACTGCGCCAAACGTCTCGTCAAGAGAAAATGTGAGCTATCGGATTGAAAACCACTTACAACACAATTTAACAGATTGTTGCGGCTATGGAGCGTGCTTTTATTATGGTCATTAAGGGGAGGAGAGGGGAGGAGAAACGTTCGGACTGTTTAAAAAGAGGGAACACTGAGCAATGGGTACTTATCATTACCCACCCCGCTCGATGCAATGGGCAGCTTGATGCTGATCTTCACGTGCGGAAACCGATGCAGTATGGCATTCTTTCTAAACATGTATCCCATGGAGGTTGATGGACGGGTGCTGCTAGGGAATCCGGCCCCTAAGTAGAACTATGAGGGTTTTCAACCAAAACGTTTGACTCCAAAAAGAATCTGCCCACAAGACAGCGGAGAGTGGCCGCACGAAAGACCACTTACTTGGATCAGATATTCTTCGACTCGTTTTCCGACTGAGCTGACAGCTTAAATCAACCCCCCATCTGTAGCCGATGGAATGAGACCAGCCACCATATTACTGGCAACCTCGAGGTAGTTTGGTCAAAAACTGGTGTGGCAGCGTGCATGCTTTAGGCTGCCCTATTTTCGATTGCTCACTGGTGAAGCTGAGTGATCAGTCACCACGTTTCGACTTTTGTTTACTTCAAACCGGTTATGCACCGTCTTAGAAAATCACTGTCTCCGTGCACGCTATACCAGTTTACTGGAAGGAAGTTGGAAGATTATAGGGTGGGTTGAATTTATTTCGTACGTATGCTGCTGTACAGTAGTCCGGTATAAACACTCAAGGACTATTTGACATCTGTTGTCGAACGGACGCGACCGCGCAACCAGGAAGCAAACTCTGCATTCAATGTTTTTGATACCTCCATAGCTGCTGCGCTGAGATCATTCAGCTTGGCAGCCGGAAGCCATGAGGACAGACGCGTGTGAAGCACTTGAGGCGGCGGTTGCGTTTTAACGCCGGTAGCATCTCCAAGCTCACGTTCACGAGCAGTAACTGGATCCATAGATTGTAGTGAGACCATCGTCAAATGGGGAACTCTAGGATTTTCTTCGAATCTACAGAGGTCTGCGAAAATATGCGAGCCCCAAAGACCTAGAATAAAAAGATGGTAATATTAGCACACTTGAAACCTATCTTGTGCTTACAGTGAACAATGTCGAACAGAAATGCAAAGTTGCAAAGCTATATCACTTCATTTTGGTTAGGTTACCTCATTTGCTTATGAATGGATTATATATGGTGATTATCGCGAAATCTTGTCCCGAAGCCGAGTGAAAACATGTATGTGTGCTTTGTATTGGATCTTTAAAATTATGTATATAATAAGTATATATGGGAAGCTTAGAATTTACTACATAAATAGTGGTGCTTATGGGTATTTTCAATCTGTACAACCTTTGTTTTTTGTCCCCAACCCTCTCCTTCATCTATCCACAACCTAAAATAGCCACCTTATGGGTGTTTTAGTCACGGTTGAATTCTGGGTTAACGAAACACGTTTTTATGAACCAAAGGGCTTCGATTAGGGTACCCAAAGAAAAACACCTTCTGTAGTGTGAAGGGCCGCGAAATATCGTCAGCTAAAATGCCTCCACTACCCATTCTATAGAGAATCTGACCAAAATGCGTTTCTCCAATTTACAAACCATAGGAAGCGACTGGAGACCACAAGATCTGGTTGACTGTAGCATTACTGGAAAGATGGGAAATACGTCTAACTCATTAATCAAATCTAATCATCCTCTTCATTTACTTGCCTTTGAGGTCCGCACATTAAACCAGAGGACAACAAGGTGCCCCAACGAGAACTCTTGAAGCCTACAAAATAGATGTATACTATGTCTTTGAAACACGCATGCAAGACCTTCTGTAATCATTTTTCTTATTCCAGATACAACCTATTTCGCTGGCTTCATTCTTTCAGTGTCAGATAGTCCGACTTTGGCGCTCGTGGTTATGCTGGCACCAAGATCCCCTTGAACAGCAAAGTTAGCGCTGTTCAGCTGGACTCTGGTCAACAGCTGCTTGAGTGCAAGTCAGTTAGACGATGCCGTGAGCGTCAACAGCAATCCACTGAGACGCCGATGTCTGTTTGTCTCTCCTGTGTACGCTCCCACTGGTCTCAAACCTCCTAAAGCTAAAGACGCGTTCTACTGAGACTTGTTCCAACCACTTTGAAACGCGCATTTTTAGTATTTGTCAGTGAGCGTGATGTTTGAGATGGATGAATGGAGCGGAAAAAGGCATGTTGAGCGCATACTTGGTGTCACAGTCAACCAAACACAGCGGCAACCAACCGACTGGGAATACCGCCCCGCAAAAACCGTATGTACATGGGAAGATCAATGTGGTACTATGGCTCACTGCGTTAAGACTTCCGGAGAGTTGCGTAGATTAGTTAGCTCATTATCACAATGTCTTCAAGTAAGGAAATGCAAGTATGTACAAGTTTTCTGTAGAAAATATAGGTCATCATAGAAATAAGCCTCGTGAAAGTAAGGTTGCTGGATCGGTTGGGTTGTACATGTCGTTTTTAGGGTTGGTGGCTCCTAGATTCAACATGTGGAAAGAAGTAGATATCTAGGGGCTGATGTGAATCTGTGACAGTATAGATACGTAAGAGATCAAAGAACTTTTTGTGGGAATCACGAAGGCATTAGTTTCGCATTTATATTGGCCACGGGCATCATCATGCGGATTATTTACTACTCGTATAGGACACATTCACAAAAATCAAGTTGGTTTCCTGTCTGGCAAGGAATGCATCGATCATTAATTCTCCGTATTATAAGTGTTACAGCATAGATGCACCCTCCGTAGGCTCACGATCTCTGTCTTTCTTGAACTACAAACGGCATCCTACTTAGTTTTCCCTCACTAAAGGATGCGCCAGAGAAATCCAGTTCGTTCTTTAGACTCTACGGTAAAATAGCCAAAGCCGAGATCGCGGTTACGGTGATCACTCATTCAGGTTTACAGGAAAGGGTGGTGTCCGTCAGGGTTCCCCAGTCTTCTTTTTCCTCTTCAATTTTGTAAGCGGATTGATTAGGAAAAGTGTTCTGTGCAAACCTGAGAATATGGGCACTGAAATATGTTCAGAGAGAAAATTCTGAGTTAGCATATGCGGGCTGTTTTGAGCTTCCGGATGAAGAACCGGTTAAGATTCAGGCTTTTCCAGACCGTCTGAATGTATGTAGGTTTCGAATGTCTTCTTGGTGTGCTTCCTGATAGATTAATCTGTGCACAGCTCTGAAACGCAAGAGGGCAACACCATACACTACAAGAACACAACGGTCACGACTGAGCACCGTAACGCAGGAATGGAAACTGAACTACGCGTCAGTGCGCTTTGCATGATAAGCGGGGATGCACAGTCCCTAGATGCATAGTGCTTTAAAGCCTACGGCCTCAAAGGACACTAGCATACGGAAAATTTGAAGAGACGCAATGATACAGGCTTAAGGCTTCAACAAAATGGAACGGACTGGAAGCCTGCTCCATTGAGTAGTTAAACTGAGCTAGCCAAATAAGAACAACATGGAACACGGCCGCGCTTTATTGGTGATCCATCAGCACATGTCAAGTGAGCTCTACTATTTATATAGTTCCGTTGAATGACTTTGGTCAACAAAAAAAACAGCCAATCATAAGTCTAGGTTTTGTAAGGTTCTTGCCGCCATATGAAATTATTAGCCGCGAAGTCTTTCAAATTTTATTAATTCCAAAATATCTCGAACAGCACGTGTCCTCATAGAAAAAAATCGAAAACGACAGACCATCACTTTTACCGGTTTTGGACCTTCAGAGTGTAGAATGGTGCTGCACGGCAGTGTTGGTTCAAAGCTGTACCTTGTTTTTGCAAGAGACGATTTAGGTGCAGTAGATGAGCCTTGCTACTTGGACTCTCAATGGTCGTATACCGAATGCAATGTCGTAGGGTACACCGAAGGCCAGATTGACATCTACCAACCTGAAACTGATGTGGCGTCGGAGCGATATCCGCTTATCTATCAAAGATCAAGTTTTCACTGCAGCTGTAGATTCTGCCTCGCTGTGGCTCAAAAACGTGGCCGCTAATGACGTAAGACGTAGGAATATTAAGCGTTTGAACGCCGTTTTTTTAGTATAGTTAGAGTGTGGCGGGAGAACCGTAGTGGGAACTGTGAGTTTAGACAAATGGCTTTCGGTTGCAGAGCTCGATCTCTAAAAGAGATACCGAAACTGAATACGTTAAGTTGAGTGAAGAACTTGCTACCCATGCTTTCGGATCAACCGTCTCGGAATACGCCGTCTTCGCGGTGGACAATGGTTGGACGGTGGATCAGAGTTCCTAGCCCATGACTAACAGGAGCATAAGAATTCTAACCAGCAAGACTGTCAATTGAAGGTCTTAGGTGGCATAAAACAGGACTGAAGACCTAATCTACAAGATAGAAAGGTGAAACGACGTTTTCAACCCGTTTGAAGCCGGTAACCATTAGTCCAGTTCACACACCTTTTGACTGGAAATCTAAAAGTCCCAACAGATTGAAAAATTCAGTCAAAATGATTTTTCTGATGAACAGTGTCTCGAAAGTACACAGTGGAATAAATTCGCCACCTCAAAAGGGCACCAACGGAATTTTGTATTTTATAAGGAAGCCCCTAATCAGAAAAGAACGCGCCACGGCATTGACATTTTCACTGCATGTCCGCGGTCGCTTTTTCGGTAACCGTGAACCAACCTTATTCACGGCCAACCATGGAAATGATGGCTTTCAGCTCTAGGAACACCGGAGGGCATAAAAATCTGCTTTCTGTGTATACCAAAAACCCGAAGCATATCGCTCAGAGGCACTTGGTATCGTAACTAACAGCTTCTACAGGCTTTTGTTAGAGTGTGTCTACTGTATACAAATATCATGACCAAAGACTGACAATTTAGATGTGAATCTAGCTCATAAGCACTGCGCTCTTTACCTTGGCGTGAATGTGCGCACTAAGTGAATGGAAACCTGACATTCCGATGCAGCTCAACTTACATTTTACGGTCAATAACTTCGCACTGTGCTCCGAGTTGGAATGCCAACTCGTGTCACCGAACAGAAAAAATCGCAAGATTATAGACCAAGATTATTTAGGAGAAGAAAAACGAAAAACGTCACTGAATACCACTTAGACATAACATCTAACTTATTAAACAACTGTATGGAAGATCTCGTAGACCCAGTCTGGCAAGCAAATCGAACCTAATAGACGGTTTGGGTTTTCGTACTCTTCCGTAAATCATGGACTAATCAACCTGATTCACCTTCTGAGTTGTAAAGCAGCAAAGATATTACTGCTGCAAGATACGCTCAATTTTTGATCGAGTCCAACTTCACATTTATTCTACGGATGCCTCAAACTGCCAACTGGGCAAAGGCACCTCATTTGATGCCACTGTTCGATAACTTAAATTTCCCGCTCTACTCAACGCCTCTCAACCTATTCCCATGAATTAAAGTCTAAACAAGCAAAAGAAACCACAAGAACGGACAGCTCTGTCGAACAAATCCCTTCCTGGCGAACTCTGGTAGAAGGTCTCTGTATAAACGCCCGTCTACATACAAGGATTCAGAGGGCGGAAATTTCTCGGTTACACCGTTCATAAAAGGGCGCATCTTGGAAATGAGCAATCGACCGAGTTGACTGACCACCTGACATGAAGAAAAACAACATGCGGGTCAACGGAGGCTGCAGACGTCTTAAAACCTACCTCAGAATGACCCTGTGTTCAATATATTCAAGATCGGATCAGGGACTGGATTAATTCTTGTGCTTGCACCTTTAGCGAATGACAAATAGTTGGCACGGAAAACGCTATCGAGCACTTCGGATGCGATACCTACCCAACTAAATTGTACATGAACTTTAAAACAGGATCTATCACTGTTCTCATTATTCTTTCGCTGTTATTTTTCCCAGATTGGCTCGAGTTTTGTTAACAACATTGCAAATATATCACCATCATTCGAGAGAAATGACGATAATATTCCATCTGGTCCAGTAACCTTATACGTCTGCGTTTAGTGTTGGTCTTCTTTCTTTTGCTAGCACGTTGGGCCAGCCGTTCGAATCCCGCGCTGCTTCCGTGCAACTGCCCACCCAAAGGAGCATCCGGTCCGTTCCATTCCCTTGTAAAACCATGGGACTTGAACGCTGAAGCCCGTATCATCGTCTTTAGGATCGGTATGCGTTAGTGTCCTGTTAGGCCGTAGCTATCGTGCTATTGTCCATCTAGGGGCTAAGGATCTCCTCTTATTGTGTGAAGCGCACCGACGCCTAGCCCAGTTTGTGTTCCCGTGCCACGTTGTCCAGCCGTGTCTGCGTTATTTTGCTCTTGTCTGACCTCTTGTGCTTTAATGTTGTGTTGATTAGCCCATTTGAGAAACGTAACACAGGAGTAAATGGAAGGCCCATTTTAAAAAAAATAAGACAGCTGAAACGCTTGTTGAAATACTATCCAAACTTGAGGAGTATGCTCCTGAGAGTGAGTCAGTGGGCCACTGGATTCCCCGACAGCCTCAGGTACACATGATTTTTGGAGTAAAGGGAAGGAACCATGTAGAATACGGAAGATAAATAGACTGGTTACCTCGACCCATGTCCTAAACACTACCGGTCTCGGCGAACAGATCTTTGGGCATGCGCCACATGGCATGCATTTTTTATCTTACACAAATCTGTGTGTGTATCATGTGCCATCAGAATCATGAGAGAGGGGAACAATGAGCGAGAAAGAAGACAGAAGAAACTGTGCAGAATTCACCACAAATCGATGATCCACTGAAATCTATGATTCTTCTATGGGCTGGATACCATTCGGTTTCCCAAACCGGAATAGAGGGTTGCCTTAACGAACCCTATCCCGAACCTCTGACCAAACGATCTAACCCACATGGCTCCAGAAAAATCTGAGGGTCACGTTACACAGTGAGGACCGATGACTGACTGCTTAGTTTATAAGCCCTTCCGACAGAGCTAGACTTCCTGGGTGTCCAGTACATCTCTTCACCACAGGTGCCGAGCCGCACAGGCGTACGGTTCGTATCCCGCCCGCAGATGGCTTCGAATTAGAGTTTGGCCATCTTCCTTGACAGATTACTAAGGATCACTAAACCCGATATTCCCTTAAATCCCGTCATCACATACTAAAAGACCATTGCGACGTCACTGCTGGAACAGATAATCTTATATATCTCTCTTTCTGATGCGTATGGCAACACCGATATCATTGGTGTGGGTTCCACGCAACAAAAGGATATCGCGCCAACGTTAAAGATGCATTTAACTGCTGAATGTCAACCCTGCTTTTTATGCCCAAGAAAGAAGACAATGGTTCGAGCCAAACCAGTCCCGCAGCAAAACTTTGAACTTCGAAGATGCAAAATGCATCCCAAACATACACACGTTCAAGGCTGACCTTTGTAGAAACGACATTATTGACGGCCAAAGGCTCGAGCGTTAGAACACAAAGTATTGCCAGATCTACGAAATGTGCTGACTCCTCCAGGAATAGTCTCGATGGCTTTGAGTACGGATTTACCGATGGTCGATCAATCAACCTCATGATTCATAGGTGTTAATATCGTGGGTTTGAGGCTTCAAACAGCCGATCAGTTCGCGACTTAGGCCGCATTCCAGCAGTTGACCTACTTCCTGAAAATTTCGTAACCTGTGACATTAATAACAGAAAAGGTGTAACGGCTAAACAAACTGTGACTTACCAACAGTGACTGCACAAACAAGATGTTTCATTTCAATCCCAGCATCAGTTAACGCCAACGTAGTAGCATTAACAGCACACGAGAATTCGGAGCCATCTGACTGCAGGACCTCCAGAAATATATCAATTTGAGACATTGGATACTTATCCTTACGGACGACGCACGTAAAAATTTCCTGGTTGAAAAGGAAACGCGGTCCAAAAGAAAAGGCAGAATAGGGTTGTAAAAAACGAGCAAACGTTGCAGTGACTGCTGGTGGGAATGTCGAAGATGATTTCCCTATGCATTTTTAAGACTCTTCTGGCTTTCGAGAATTAAAGACACCTATGGCGCCGTCGCGGTATCAAGCTTTCCTTGAAAGGTAGTCTGCGATTCTAAAGTTCGTTCAGTGCCACTTTACGGGTGTGAGACCTGGCCAGTCCGAGAAGGCCGGCGTCGACTCACCGTTTTTGATCACCGGTGTCTAAGGTCACTCGCTAGAGTATGGTACCAACAACACGTCAGTACCAACAAAACACACAGAGTACTATTTGGATTTGACTGCGCACCACTGAAAGAAATTGTTTTTCTACATCGACTGCGACGACCTGGTCAGCGTGTCTCATTGCGCTTTATTCGCATTCGTTAGACGAAAATGGGAATGACTGCGTAGTAGACAACCGACGACTTGGAGGGGTTTAAGGAAGTTCACCTCCAGTTTAAGCCCATTAAGGTCTTGCCGTCTACCTGGTTGAAACAAACGATACCAAAAACCGGTGGTTATAGAACCTGGCGGATATGACTCAAAACCAAAAGCAATTGCGCCAATGTCGTCTGGGATTCTGTGGTAGCCCCTTATCGTCCCCCTTCGGTTTATAGCGAAAAAAATTCCGCGTGTAAAAACCTCCAGGTTTTCTAATTTCGTAACTTCCTCTCGTTTTACCCACCTATAATCATTATTATTTCATAGTCCTTTTGGCATGATATTTGTATCGAATTCGTAACGAGTACACTATATTAAAACCGGTGCCCTCAACTAACATTCCCTTTCGGTCTATCACAGATGAATAAATCCAGCCATTAGTTGCTTGTCAAAAGTAATTCCGTCTATGATGAATAGTCAAGCATTAGAAGAAACCTGTTGGAAATTACGCATCCACTATGAACAGTAAAGTGAGTTTATCCTCTACACTGGACAAGCAGACCAAGAGAGACGAACAGCACGAAAAGCTTTTAAGACAGGTAAGCATGTCCGATATCCGACAAACTATCAAACAGGGCACAAGAGAAGAAGTGCTTGACTCGAGCGCAAGTAGCCATAGGAAGTACTGCCAATACAAAACAAGTCTCTTTTTCTTACACCAAAATGAGCCAATTGCTCTACTCCTTTTGAAGCAAACAGGTTACCCAGAGATAATGGGCACACAAACTTACGCCTAAGACATTCAAACTAGAAACCATTGCCTCCTCGTGAGATAAAGTAGGAATTAGTTCAAGTTCACTAGAGTACATAATTATCAGGAATATCAAGCCTTTAGAAAACGCTGCCACTGTGAGCAATACAAAGGATCTCCTGTTTCCTGAACAAGAGACCAAAACCTTAAGGAAAATTTTCAAGAATGGGCACATAGACTACGGCAAGACAACAAACATTAGACATACTTCGATGGCAGAGGCAAAATCATTGGACGATCGATCTCTTGAGGAGAGCTTTTTCCGTTCCCCAGAGGTAGATGAAAACGGAGGCTTGCTGTATTTGCACACAATCAAGGCTTCTTCGGGTTTCATATCTCCCTTAAATCGACATGGATGTGGCCCAACGACAGATGCCATGACTTTGGTATTACCTTTCAGCGGTAATTGAACCTTGACTCCAAGTTCAAAATAAATTACCTTGGTGTAAAAGGACAATCCCATCTGAATTTCCAATCTCGAACTGGCACACCACATTCCGTAACTCATTCACTCGTCGACCATCTATACGACGGCCATTATAGAACAATTCCGCCATGCGTTCAACGAACTACAGCCGAAGACCCGTCTAGGACACAACCGCGACCTTGACGGTCAGTCCAGTTCCAGTTTCAGTTCGATTACAGGGCTATACGGCGAGTTGCCTGATCGTCTAGGTTTTTCCAAAGAGAGCTCCTTGGATCAGACGATGCTTGGACAACAGGAGGGTGGGAAACCCTCTTGGCTTCCTACAAGGGAGGAAAAAATTACTGCGATGCTATCCTCTCGACCATCTCTTCAACTTCACAATTCGCACACCGTCCTCTCCAAGTACACCTAGCCATGCATTGTCTAGTCTCTCTTTGGAGTCGCGCACTGACCCAACCTCGCCCACTTCCTCCGGTAGCTTATTTCGGTCATCCACCACTCATATGGCAAACGATTTTCTCCTCCACCCGGTCGTCACATGTTGTCGCACAATCGTTTCATCGTTCCCTCCAAGTATTTCATCCCACTTATCTGGAATAGGGCTCAACGGTGACCCCATATCTCGGAAAGACCCTTAATGATCTTGAAGGCTTGTGTTAAGTCACCTCTTTCCTACGTCTTTCCAGGCAATACAAGCCGAGCGCTCTCATTCTCTGCTCATATCATGTGCCTCAAGCGACCAAACCAGTGTGAATAGACAAACCGAATCTGTTCCAGCTTTTCGCTATTTCTCACTAAATACGGTTTCCATACATGGGCACATTATTCAACTTGTGGCCGGATGGATGCCATGAATGGAGGCAGAAGAACGTTAGACCTCCTAGATCCTACGGTCTTCTCAATTTGGCGTATGGTATACCATGCATTCTTGGCCGACTTCTTTCACTGTAATTTTTTCGGCCCTTTGCAGAAGTAACCGAATCAGTCAATTTAACTTTCAGAGTTCCCCGTTATTTAAAGGGTCGGTGTCCTCCTCTGTCAGCTTTGGTTTATTTATTCATATTTGGTCTTCCAGTCTATCGGATTTTCCTGCAGAGGAGCCGTCGGGAATTAAAACTTCATCTCGACCGCACCGCGAATTAACGAATACTCGATAGGCGTTGCACACTGACGTCTTCATTTAAAGGCAGTTCATGCATCTCTAACAGACGTACTAAATCACGGCATCCTACCAACGGCCTAATTATGCCCTTAGGCTCACCGTAGTATTTCCCCTCGGTTAATCTAGGCGACGTACTTCATCCATACACCACTCTGCCGCTAAAGAAATGCACTCTGCCTTCCAGCTGGGAGCGACGGTTCATCAATTTCCCTTCAATTCTTCATATTCTGGAATCGAGGTATTCGTGGGACAACGTCTCCAGACGAATTCAACGATCTCTTTATTTTTCTTGAACGTCCAAAACAAATCGGCCCGAAACCTACAGCATTCTACTGAGAATGACCTCAGTTTCGTCAGTCTGTCTCGGTAAGTCTTTCTATTTGACTTTGAACCAAGAATGTGGCTGGTTGCTGCGCCTTCTCTAAACAGTCCCTACCTTTTGTCATAGTCGGTACCAAGCCTGGAAGCAGCTTTCCAAATCCATTCTAAGGAACACATGCGGAAGAACGACAATCCCCACCTTATAGCACGACGCCGTTAAACTTATTCTGAACCATTCTCTCCTGGCTTTCTTTGCAGCTACGGCAATCTGGTCAGTCCATTTGACTTCCGACGTAACCCGAATTCGAAAGTCGGTTACTTCTTCGCTGCATTCATCGCAGAAAGACCGTCCCCGTATGCAATGGCAGCAACCACAAGGTTCCTTGAAAGCAGATGGCCTTTTGTTGTATTCACTGGTGGGTACCCTGTTTTACCCAGTTTAATAATAGTTGGACGATGTTCCACCCCGCGGCATCTCTTCAAAAGGACTTAGCTTGCCCCATGTCTCTCACGAAGAAATTACTGAGAGGCTCCCTTATCTGAACTAAATAATTTGCCAACAATAAAGGCAACACCGA
Organism: Fasciolopsis buskii; assembly: GCA_008360955.1. Lineage (NCBI taxonomy): Eukaryota > Metazoa > Platyhelminthes > Trematoda > Plagiorchiida > Fasciolidae > Fasciolopsis > Fasciolopsis buskii. The sequence continues at coordinate 118,092 of LUCM01010159.1, read as the reverse complement.
ACAAGTGGCATGTTCTGGGTTACACTACCATTGGCCGCAATCATGTCCGTACTAGTCTCCTCGACTCGAGCACAAAACCTACTGCCAACTAAAAATTCATCCACCCAACCGGTAATCCACAAACTATGCCAAATGCTAGCAATGTCAGCGGCGGGAAGCGAAGACTTCCGGAGTCAAAGGGCTTAATTAATTCGGAATAACATGCTTCCATCGGCGTGCCTCTATAGATTCTGTCAGTTACTTCGTTTGAAAATCACGGGAGATCTGTAGGATAAGAAATCTAATTCAGAAATCTTTGTTGAGCGGAACACAACATGGAGTGCCGGTTCTGGTTTATCCGGAGGTGCTTCCTGATGATGCATTACAACAGTTTGCATAGGACTCTTGTCAGGCTCAATGGTCTGTACTTTCCTCCCTAAGACCGCCAGCCTTCCTTGTGGACAGCCACTACTGCTAATGCCTTCCAGTGCTTTGGCAGATACACAAGATATAGAGCTGTTTTATGCAGCTTACAAATCGGCTCCGTTGAGTTGTCGGCGGAAGGCTTTATAACAATCAGGTGGACCTCATCCGGGCCAGACTATTTGCTAACGTTTAGATGTGGACAAACTGCATCTTCTGTTTCATACAAGGAAGCCCCATCACTGGTAGCGTTATCATTTGGTAATTTTGTCCTGGCATTTTCAACCACTTATTGCTAGTGCGCCCACTCCTTTCTCAATGATCCATTTGAGTGCACGTAAGCACAAATTGGCATAGTATCTTCTGAGCTGCCCCTTGGTGCACTTAACTAACATTGCCCCGGGGTTGTACTTGGCCTCTTGCACCAGCCTTTGAGATTCATCTCCATGCTTAGCATACCCAGTCTGTGCCTGGCCGCCCTGGTGGGCCTTATTTAGGGACCAACTTCGATCCAGACGTTTTATATCCTGACCATTGTATACTGCCTCCTCTAAGTCGTCCATTCAGAAGTGCAAACTCGTTTTGGAGGACGACCACGGACTGCCTCATCACCCGGCACAAGTTTTCAACACTGATTTCACTAGTGTCTCATGGCAGTCCCAGACCTCTGTCACGAAGCCTGCTTCATCCATTTCCCCAAAATAGTTTTACCATCGTGGGCGCTGATTTGGAAGTCGCTCGCACGATCGTATGTGCCCGTCGTGTGATCACTCTTGCCCAAAAAGGAATGGAGTTGTAGCATCCCGATTTCTCTCTCAAACTTTTAACCATGCGATCCAGTAGATATGGTGTATGCCCAATACTATACTTGGTGCTCTCCTTTACATTTTGGTGCATGACATCTTCATGCAGCCGCCCAAGAAATTCTGCTAGCCCAATCCCTGTTATGCATGTTTGAACTCCCTAGTGGCTCTGTAGTAGGCTGAAATCGCTCACGATGGGTACTCCAGCGGGAGTAGGTTTTGAGTCGGATCCGGCTTGAAGTAGTTGGCTGTCCTCCTCAATGCTCGAAACTGGGAAGAGGTTCACGCTGATCAGTTGGGTTACCCTCTTTGAACGGTACATAGCTGAACACACTTCGTGCAGTCCAACCATAATTTCAGGTAATTTGCCTTTTCTCTGACAGGGATGGGTACTCCTCAGCCTGTGAAATCCCCCTTGGCGTCATCCCCACTTACCACAATTTCCAATTGCACTGCTTGGAAGTACTTAGTCACCCTTGGATAACGACGTTTTTGTAACTGTGGTTCGCTTGACACATATACCGCATGTGTTTGTATTAATTATCAGCTACTGGATCTCTTGCCGTGCCGTAGCAGCATAGTTTGATTCAAAATTGCACCGAACTGCCTGCGCCATCTAGCAGTCTCCGATCACTTTTTGTCTCAAGTGGTTCTTTACGTTGAATTTTACCTCAAATTAGGGCCCGAAGATAGGTGAGGAATTTCGTCTGTGGCTTTCAAATATCGTCGTGCCCCCCGGCACTTTTGCTACGGTTTTATTCTTGCCCCATCATTTCGGATCCCCTCCAACGGTGTTTCTGTTTCATCGTTCCTGATGCTATGGTTTGATAGCCGTTTTCTGATTTATGCACCGCCGAAGCCTCTTCTGCCAGCTGGCTATCCCACGCATCAAACGTTAGCAAACTCTCGATGACCAATAATCCTCGCTTACTGAGGAATTGTAGACTTGTCGGGCCTTGAGAAAAGGTGCTTCTCGCAAACGTGACCGGCCTCCCAAAGGGCCTTCTTCTCTGGAATTGGACAAATGCTCCATTTTGCGGTTTTGCCAGTCTCCTCTCTTTATTTTGGTCGCTGATAGCTTCATCAGTGAATGTATACCAACGTCTCCTTTTGCTGCCTTCATGTACTAGCTCTGTGGATCTTTCATAATGCTGAACCGGGGTTTAGTTCTGCCAAGCTTAGGGTGCCTTCATTCTCTCATGGTACGTTGATTACCTCCTCTGAATTTCTTGATAATCGAGTCCCTATTTGTGAGGATTAGTAAGCTGAATCTCCTGGTGTCCAATGGTATTTGTTTTTTCCACAGATCCTGAAAGTTTGCAACTATCTTATACATCCTGAACCAGAGATCCCCGAAACCAGGTTCGGACCTCAGCTACGGCCTATTTTCGGCTTTCGCTTGGGATAATTTAACTTTTCTCTATGTGAATTGAATACTTCCTTCGGACGGGCACTTGGACTCGGAATGTTGGCGCTGCAATCCCACTTGCTGTCAGATGTCTTTGGCCTCCTGTCGCCCTCGTTTCGATCCCCCAATCGACATTTTATATACGTCGACCTAAATCATGGTACACTACGCCTTCACCGTCACCGCCAATGCAGATTTTCGCGCAAATTATTTTCTGCCTTTGCTACCGTCTTCACCTGCTTTTCATTGTCCGCTGCCGTTTGCACACAGAAGAAGCCATACCGGATATTAACATTTGGCTGGGAGTTAATAGTGATTGTTTTGCAGCCCAGAGCATTTCTAATGGCCTCGCCTCTCACAAGCTCCTCGCTTAGTGCAGTTGATCACCTTTTACCAACAAACTTAATAAGCGAGAATAGGATATCAGTGGCATGTTCCCGTCAAATACTAAATATATTACGTCGTGGATGAATAATAGGTCAGAAAATATTTCCAGCCGGCGGCAAAATACACAGTTCGATGGACAGGGGAAAGACGCTTGTAGGAAAATTTGAGATTTTTCGCTGGACTCTTTTTCGGTAGCATTGATATGCTGCTATAAAAGATAATACTCTTTAAGAAGAATAAAAACGGTATTTGTAAAGTGTTGCAGGGGGTCAAATCAAATCCCGTTCACTTCAACCTGCAGGGACACCGTTTTTGGCTTTCAGCCAATTCAATACTCATATTGGTATGTTGTTGGTCAATATCGATAGCTTCCAACACTGCGTATGATTTTGTCCCTGAAAAGTAAATTATAAAGTACAGTATCAGAACTGACCATGTGATTTGTGGTCACCGCAAAACTTCCTGTTCCAGCTGCAGTTTAACTACTGTGCAGCATGTATTCAGAGCTTCGTTACTATTAAACATGTTCCAGCGGGCGGTCCCACAGCAGAGTCACTCTACTGGTGAGGAACCTTGCATTCATCTGATGGCTTGCTTAAAGGCAGTCTTAGACTATGCCGTGTGCTGCTCCCGTTTGATTAAAGAGTGAAACTTTCCTCATGATTTGCTTCTGAATGACCCTTCACTATTTTAAACGTCTCATTTGGCTCACCGCGCGCTAAGGGGCGCCAGAGAGAAAATAGTGGGGTCACGGAGTCTTTCGCCATAGCTTTTATGTCTCTGGCTAGCCATCACCTTGGTTTTCAGCACGTGTACCTGCTCTGAACAACTTATACCTTTTTGTAGCTGCGATGCCCAGGCTTGAACGCAACACTCCAAGTGCACTCTTTCGATGGTAGCATACATGGACCTAAACATTTCGGGTTCCCTGCAAGAAGCTGTTAGCCGTAGACTGAAAAGTAACCTCTGGCCTTATTCACTGTGCTTTTGCATTGTTTAGGCTCGAAATTGCCAATGATTACATCCAGACCGTTGGCTTACGAAGCATACATAATATCATCCATTTCATTCCCCCTATGCTGCTCATCGGAGGTCTGCCTATGACACTTGCCCGGGTTCAGTGGGAAGTCATACTTACCTGACCAGGCATTGAATACCTCGAATTCCTCCACGCCTTCCAACTCGAAATCATAATCGAAACGGCTGCATGGGTTACGCATGATCTTTTGTGGGTCCCTGAAAATATGAGGAAGAGTGTAGGTTCTAGATCCGACCGCCCTTATGCACCACTTGGAATGTCGGCGAGCGCTGTCCTGCACCCTCCAGCCCTAACACTAAAAGTGCTTCCCTGGGAAAGCCGCTTACTCAAGTACTATTTCTCCAGTTATTTTAATGCTCCCAATTTGTAATCCAAATGCTCATGGTTATTTGAGCCGAATGACTTGCTAAAGCCCGTGTAGCAGACTACGAGCCAGCAGCCTTCATCTAAGCAGTTCTTTGCCTGATCTAAAAAGTGGAAGTTATTTGAGAGTCTGTACTTGCCTATTGTGAATCCATGTTGTTCTTCACTTTGCCACAACCTGTCCCTGCGTTGCAAAGAGTTCTGGTATTTGTATTCTATTAAATTATATTGTGTAGACTTTTGAATGCAGCCAGAAACGGCGCATTTCATCCAGAAAGTGTGAAGGCAAAAATAAAATTGTGTAAAAAATAACTAAATTAAAAATACACTCAGCCTCGTGAAATAATGTAAAATAACTCATCCAGTATTAAACATAACTTAATATGACAGGATTTTCAGGAATTTAGGTGAAACACGGTCAGGGTTTGCAAACATTCGTGCTAAATATGGGGCAGTGGAGTTTCAATAGATCATGATACTGGTGGGTAGGGAACGAAAAGCGAATCGTGTGGAAATATGGCAGACATTTTGAAAGGTCGATTTTTAGAGGATGCGCCGTTTCAGAAAGACTTGGGCAAGTTCGAGTGTTCCTTGATTTACGTGGGCCTCGTCCGGTGAGAGGAAATTGCTATTGAATGTTACCAATAAGAAATTTACCTTTTAGAATTCGGTTAGCTCTAGGTCCCCGTCGGGTTGTTCTATTGCGGCGACACGGTCTTTAATTTTTCTTCTTAAACTGCACCTATGCGTAGTCCTTCGCCAATTACTACCCGCCTTTCGCCTGCTGTCATGCACTCACGTGCCGGCAATTAGGGTGTGGATGCAACGGCCACTACTATAAAATCTGACGGCAGCTGTAGCTGGTGGGTCATTCAGCAACGAGAACACAAACCTACTTACCACGTCCTCACTCTCACCTGGGGATTCCTCAATTGTTGTGTCGCCATTCCCTGCATATCTGGCACTAACCACGTCTAGTGGCGAGCGACGTTGGCCTCCCCTGGGCCTATCACCCTGCCCTACATTGTGGTTCCGACCATGTAGAAGCAGAATCTGCAAAACTCTCTTTAATTTCCGCTCTCCCGGTTGATGTTCATGAAGATGGAGCCCCGTTATTTTATTGAGTCCTTACTTTGGGATAACATGGCTTTTATCAGACCCAGCACTTCACTTCTCTACTAAATGATCGCAGTTGGGGGCCCGTATACGCATAACCGCTTTATTCAGAAACCTGGCCGTGCATAAAGTCGGATGCGTTTTGCTGCATGTATTTCGAACGGCGCCTCATTCACCAGTACGGCTGCTCCTCCTTTCCTCGTAAAATGAAGTCTATTTTTTCGGCCTGATACCTGGCCCCTCAATGACATTTTCTATGGCTTTTTGCTGCTTCAGTTTTCCGTCATGGAGGTTATATTGAATCATGAGTTACGGGTAGCTAGTTCGCCCACCGCCCCTGGACAACAAGAGCGCTGGCGTGCCATACACATGGTTTGTGCGCACGCATTCCCAATTCGCTTACCATGCCTTCTCTTGCGTTTTACTACCCGATATCCTCGGGCCTAGTGAAGTGATGGCAATGAAGTATTCCTCCCGAGTTTTGATTCTAACGGCTGGCTCCTCTAGTTCCGAGAGGGCCTTGATAATACCTTTCGGATTCGGCTGCAATTCAGAAAAGTCCAAAATGTCTCCATCTGCAGAGTTATCTTTTGGAAACGCTGTTGTAGTTTGGTTCACCGGAGTGATAGCTGCAATGTCTTTCCAGCTTTCAGCCCTGGTTACTCCAGGCCTGGTGATTGGTCCCAATTATGTCGCTAATATGCTTGTTTTACAGCTGCCTGCACCAAACGTCTCGATTCTCTTTTTGCAGCCTTCAATTTCAGCGGTTTTGTCTTTGCTGTCACTCTGTAGCTTTAGATCCTGTGACTTCCCATGTACCACGAGTTTATTGGCCGCCATTTGCGAGTGGACATATCCAGTTGCATGGCGTCCGTCCCCCTTAAGCTCACTGGATTTCTGTAGTTTGACCTTTCACTTTAAGCACCACCTTAGGGTAGTCGAATGCGGTGTTTTCACCTTTCCGATTTTCCAGCTGAGGCCTCACGTTAGACGCTGCATACTGAAGAATTCCCGAATATATGGGCGACGGAAATGCAGCACGCTTTTCATCATCTTTTGGATCATGCAATATGCAGCTGTGGTCGGTACCGGCATGGGTTATAAAGCCATTTTCAGGGTCCGGAGATTAAGGTGGCTTCATCTAGGCAAACTCCAATCAGAAAAATATTATCGCTTTAGTTTTGCAGAGGGCGCCCCGTTGCCACTTGGTGAAAACACAAAGGGTTGAGTTGTTCCTAGATAAACTTCGACCATGTGCTCCCTGCCGTCAACGGTGTGCGGATTACCATTGAGTCTATAAGCATGAGACCCGTCATTTACCAAATTTCTAACAGCCCGACAACACAATTTCAACCTACGCGCGGGAACATTCATTAAAAGTTGACGCGCCTAGAAACCGACCTAAACAATTTACACAACAACAAAGCGACAATGAGTTTCGCTATCTTGATGCACGCGGTATAAGGATTAATCACTGAAGCGCTGCTTTTGCAGTGGCATGGGCACCACTGTCCGGCGGATGCTCTCATCCCGGATTGGGGAGGACTTGGCGCTGAGATGCAGCTCGATGGGTCCGTCTGGTAAAACATCTATCACGGACCACAGATTTACATAATCGGTGATGGGTAAGGTAAAATCATGCCCTATATTATCCACCGGGTAGACACAGCCAGGTGCACATCAGCATTTCAAAATGAATTTATGGTAAGTGTCCAGCGAGATATTAAGCACCGGTTCACCGACGCTCGGGATCGTGGTTCAAGATAACAAGACAAGCAGTAAAATGCCCACAGAGCGGGTTACCTTTTGGCGACCTTAACCATCAGTGAATTAATATAACAAGTATTTCATATCACTTTAAATACCATTAAACCACAAAAATACATTTCATTTTATTTCCCTCTGCCTTGCAGAAGGCGCCGCCAGTTCAGCTGAAGAGCCTGAAAAAATTGAATGTAATATATTTTTTATTTGTTTTAAATATAATTCCTGCTCATAACTCGGTTTAAATTTTTAATTTGGTTCTATTACTCTCGTTGAGTTTCGGATCATCCGCTCGCAGCATCGCAAACGTTCCGGGGGGAGGTTACTGGCGGTTTTCCTTCAGGTCAAGTGAGCACTCATCGAATTAGTTCACTAAGATTAGAGACGTCACTGACGAATTTGTTAGAACGCAAAGAGTGCGCAATAAACGATCTGATAGTTTAAGCAAATGTAAAGGAAAAAGGGGCAATAAGGAAACAAAATACAATGAAGAGCATGCCGATTCTTCAGTACTCATCTGTTGCCCATCCGGTAACGAACCAGTACAGGTAGCATTTCCGGACATTTTCCGTATGTGCAGGCCGGATGCACCAGTTGTCAACGGACCTATACCGGGTTTTTTCGGACTGGCACCGGACCCGGACCGGATCCGGTGTTCCACTCGGGGTACTCCTTGATACCATTCCGTTGTTTGTTTGGAAGTTACCAAAGCTTACTGGTGCCTCATAGCACTTCCAGCCTTTACTGGCCTGCGACAAACCGTATTATGCCGAAGCCAAAGCGACTAAAGGGTCGCACTGGTGTACCCAGGCAACTTTCAAAAAACACCAATTCCCACTAATATGCGCCCGGTCTCGCATGTCGGAACGTTTCGCATATCTGGTGCGCAAGCTGTGGATGTCTTGAAAAGACTTACGGATCTAGAAAACAAAGTCCAAAAGACCGAATATTTATAACTGAAACTGTCCCTCTTAGCCAGCCTCATTCACCAATCCCAGTATGATGCCGCCAGCGATTTCAAAACAACAAAACGCTTAATAATAATTATAACATTATTACTGTATATTTCTCAATTTGCGAGTGACATGGGCAAGGCAAGACCAAATTTTTTCGTGGATAACGAAGAAGAAACATGAATAACGGAAAATATAAATGATATGGGGATATATGCTACGTTGGAATACTTGGGAGGCGCAATCAGAATCTGCAAAGTAATAAGCACTGCACAAGTATGCAAGAGAAAGTACAAAACTGAACAAGCTGTTTTGTCAGTTTGTACAGGGTATTCTGGAACTGTTCGTGTTTTTGTTTAAGTGCACTAAATGTGCGTGTTGCTGGCGCAACACTTGAGAGGAGCTCGATGGCGGATGTAGAGATAAGGCCGGTGTTGCAAACGTCAAGAGCGTTGCGTGATGGACAGAATAGTTAAGCTGAAAGGAAGAAGATCAACGGAGGCTTACAAATCGGATGGAAATTAGGGAAAACCAAGAACTTTAGTTAAGGTGAATAAGGAAATCACATTTAACTGCTACAAAGGGCCGATAAAATGCTGAAGAAGGCGGAGGAACACTATCCAGTCTGCTGAACAATCTGGAGAAGATTTTGTGAAACATTGTGCTGGGAGAGAAAATGGAACTTACGGAACCGCCGATTTCATCCCTATGCTGCTGGCGGCAAACTGGACGCAGTGGTGCAATAGAGGAAACATTTAGTACGATGTTAAAGGATTTTACACACAACTGTCAAGGATATCGTCTAAGCTGTCGCTTTTGCTGTCAGAGTATTTGATTTTGTGTGGGGAATTTGAAGGAGGCGCACAAAGCATTCCAGCGGCATTAGCAATTGTTTTCGACCAACCTTTAACATCCACCCGAGTTGGAGTTTCCAAGGGGATGTGCGACTTGGTTTCGGTTGAACCGGCCAGTACTTGAGCGTCAGGTATGGCTGCCGGTGCTCTTACAGGGGCAAGGAGCTGGTAGATTTGGAGTTGCTTTTATGGGGTCGGAGCTGGTAGCAGCGGATATAACCTGGGTGCGGGATTTCAAACACCAGGGAGAGGCAGTCTGGCTTGGAAGGCAGCCTGGGGTTATGGCGAGTAATGAACCGCGGAGAAACGGAGACGTCATCCGATCTAAGCTTGGTTAGTAATAGAGAAGTCACGTGTTAGGTTGACCAGGGTAGTACTGGGATCAGTTTGCCATTATAATGCATATCATTTCAGTTGCAAGCAGCTGATATCCATTCCGGCGTAATACCGTAAATATTTTGACAGATGTCATGGTCGGCATGCTCTGCGTTGCTGACCTAATACAGAAAATAAAACTGTAAATGAAGAATTATGGAGACTGATGTGTTTCGGATAGAATTAAATGCCGGATTACGGTATAGCTTACTCTATTTCTGTGGACTTCTTTAAAAATGCTTATAATAGGGTATTTCTCGAAAACGCGGAGCGTCAAGACGGTGAAAAGATAGAGAACATGGCAGTCTGGAAAGTGTTCCAGCTAAGGGGTCATGGTGAGTGGCGAAGAAAATGAAGATAGGTAAATAAAAGGGCTGCTAACTATGGGAATGAATGGGAAGGCGGGGGTGACTTATCTAAAGTATTTGCACATCTGATAGCTGGGAAGCGTTGGGCATAGTGCTTTTCACCCCTTTAAATGGTTAAGATAACTCCATCTACTCAGGGATCGGAGATGTTTAGTCTTCGGTGGTGTTCATATTTCGCCAGTATAATAGGTTCTGTGCGCCCTCAGATGTACCGCTTGCGTTATTTGGTCCTGATAGTACCAAATTGTAAACTTAGCAGCCCCTTTCTACATGGCTCCCTTAGAAGCCGTTCTTGCCCCATCTATCAGTTTGGCTTCTCGACCTTCCCGCCCATAGTGATACTTACCACCGGTGGATGCTCACAACCCTTTTAGCTGTCAAAAGCGTTTGGTCGGGTTTCCCACTCCCAATTTCTGGCCTAAATTAAGACTCATGGAATGAGAAATTCTCTCATATGATTCTCATCCTATTTTTATGACCGCTTTCGGTGGTCAATATTAACGGTTGTTTTCACGGCCGTGAGCTAATACCGTTGGGGTTATGCAAGGTATTGTCCTTGGACCCCTTGTGTTCATGCTACTTATTAACGACATTTTTAAAGTTATTCATCATGGCAGAGCGCAACTGTTTGCCGGTAAGATTAATATAGTCAACTCCCTTGAAGGTGATTTATTCAATTTCATGAAGACCTAAGATCTCTTGATAACTGGTGTTCCAAGTGGCTTATGAAATTCTCTGGTGGCAACAGTTATCCCATGATACACGAAGGTTATGCTTCCTCGGGCTCTCTCCCCATAAACAGCATCCACATTTCTGCATTACATACCGTTAAGGATTTAGGACTATAGTACCCCTTCACTTTCAGCTTCCATGAGCAAGGCCACCACCAACCTGCCGTAGCTGAATGAACCGCTACAATGATCTTTAGTGCATTCCACACTAACGGTTGCAGACTAATCACATTCGACTTTACGCTGGGCCCAACCTCGAATATTTCCCGAGTATCTTCATGTATATGCACAAATTTGATTGAATGGCGATAGAGAATGTGCAGTGGGTGTTCACTAGAAGCTTCTCTGGGAATTCTTCCAGCCCAACCTACAGGGCCAATTGCGAACTGCCTGGTCTTTAACCACTATGGTCTCGCCAAGACGGATTACACTTTGCAGTCCCCTTTAATCTTTACCAAAATATTGTCCATTCTGCTACAGCCGTCACACATGACACTAGCAGTTCCCTGTATCCATTTCTGTACTGGGTAAAAATGCCACTGACTCGACTGTCGATCAGGGCAAAGTCGTTGAGAGTTGCTCACCCTAAACTATGAACCGAAATCCCTAGTTCCCCGCGGTCGTCCCCAAATTTAGCCCAATTGGAAGCCCAGCCGGCCAAGCCACTAGATGCTCAGCTCTTAATTAACCTGACACAGACTGACAATGGACTAGATGAGGCCTATGAATGGAAGTTAGATTTCTAATTTTTGACTGAGTCTCCACTTCGCACACCATCTGGGATTCCTGGGGGTCAGCTTCACCTTTCGTTGTTTTGCTTTCTCGCACCTTCATGCTATTAAACTCTTCGATCTCCCCTCCAGCCCCGTAGTGTTTGGTCCCCGCCGGCATTAGAGTTAGTGGATAATCACCAAGCCATTCCCAATTTTGTCCTGCTGAAGTAGCATACCAGTGGATGGATCAATGCTCCCATCGCATTGTGTGATTTTGAATACCTTCAGCCTGTGTACTCCACACTCCTCATGTCATGTTACCGTCTTTACCGGCTTTCGTGGTAACCGCGGTAACCTTCATATACCCCCTAAAACTGCTACTAAACCTCGGGTTCATCTACCGATGTTCACGCAGTAGAGACGCTATTTATCAGGTCTGATGCAAGTCTCCATTAGCAGATGAATCCTAAAAATTACTGGCACTCCTTACTCAACCATTATACTATTTCTACTGCAGTGCCATCGGGCAGCGGAATAAACCGATAAAAATAGCTTAAGTCAGGCTACAGTCCAAATTTTTTCCTTATTTCCACAACCCAACCTTCAAACTATTTTGTTTTAATGCCCCATTAGGTCAGCAGCGCAGAGAAGGCAGACCATAACAACTGTCGAAAAACACCTAATACTCTGCAATAGTTGCCAATTTGTTTGCAACCGGATTACGTTTCGTTCAAATGACAGCGGCAAGGATAATTCTTCCGTTCCCAGAATGACATCGGTAACCCTACTAATTGATCTCCCTAATTGTTAACCGGGCAACCGTGCTATGCATCACCGACAGACTCCAAAAGTCTTAGGGTAATAATATAACGGAATGAGGATTTACTTGGCGGAGTTATTGCCCATAAGTCACATTGGTGTACATTCCATCAATCAGTGTGCAAAAACTACTATGGGAACCGTTTTCGGAGGAATATTTATAGTTCAAACTGGCTTCGTGTCACCGTAAACGATCAGTAATCGGCACCAGTTTATGACGCACGATAATGGGTACCGTTGTAGTTTATCTGCTTCAGCTCCTGAGGCAACCTATTGGAACCAGAGTTTCAGGATGAGGCCGTGCAGATGACACGCCGGATAAAACGTTGAATTCAGAGCCGGGAACACAGGAAGCCGGAAGCTAAATTCACCGTTCACTGATTTCGCAAAATATTAATAATAATAATATTTGTATATTTCTCGGAAAGTTCGAGAGGCATGCTTGGTTGCATGATCAAATGTTACAGGGGTATTGCAAGTTACATTGAAGAAGCAGATAAACATTTTGGTACGAAATGAGAAGAAATAGCAAAACTGGCAAATCAAGAGGAACAATGTGTTTATACGCACTAACGATGCGTATCGCGGGTGCGGAGTTTAAATGGACCTTGATGGCGGGCGTGGATGTGTCTGCAGTATTCGGATTTAACGGGTCTATAAAATGGACATAAATGTTAAAAATGTCTTAAAGAAAGTCTCCAAAGACCTTGAGTGCAAGGCAAAAACTTGTCAAATCAAACCAAAACAGCTGGTGGTAAGAGTATTAATGGCCTATAGATACCATGGACCCTGGAGCCAAGAAAATAGTCAAAAGCCTTTTGAAAATGCGGAAAGGCGAAGAACACTGGCTAATCATTGTTCAAAGACATGAATAATGGAAATGTCGTCGGCATTGAGAAGTGAGGATTGATGTGATATGCTTGAATAATATACATTTAACGCTGGTAAGCCAGTGTGGAACAAAAACGGGTTTCTTTGCTCCTTTGTTTGCGTTTGTGGACTTAGCTGATAGGGATTACTGGCGTGCCGAAACGATGATTGGGGTGATTTTCGCAGTAGACGCCGGTAGCGACATCTGAAACAGGGATCTGAGTGTGAGTGCCTTCGTGTTAACTTGATGTCAACGTGGTGGGAATGTTGAACACCTGCGGGCAGTTCCAGCGGTAAATCTGTGCAATCGTGAGGACTTGTTTGCTCAAAGAGTCACAGGATTTGTGGATCACGTTATGTGGCCTCGACACTTTGGCAGGTCTGATATTGGCCGGTCTTTTCCATTTCTTGTTCATACCCGTTTGCACGATTCCATTAATAAACCGATTTTATGCAGATTATCAACGGTCTGCCACACGCTTTTGATTTATTTTTCACGTAAAAGCAGACTTAAAAGAACTTAGGACGTTTACTGATGCCTACCAATCGAACTGTGTTCCTGCAATAAGCATTGCGTGTACACCCAAACGCTGAGGTGCTTGTTGAACGCAGCTTACGTCAATTTCCCGGAAATCACATCTGTCGCACACTGATCCGCCTTTTGGTTTCATTGCTGAGGAATTTTCTTTGATGCGCTGTGTAATACTGTTCGATCATGCAACCAAACAGGCCTCATGATGTAGTGCAGAAATTACCGTTGTCATTGTTGTTGCTGTTATATTATTATTGAATTCGGCTGCATACCTTCTTATGCGCATTTGTTTTAGTTCACTGATTGTACTGAATGAGCATACCTTCGCGAGAGCATCCATAAAATTCCATCAGTATGGAATGATCTCCGCCCCTGTACACGGTATATCGCTGCTGGTTCCTGTAAAGAGTAGCTGTCTAACCTGCCCGGGTATTCACATAAAAACGCAAAATTCCTCAAACATTCCTTACCCCCTTTTACCCTTACTGTCAACTCTGCATAGTTATTTATCCCACTTATCAATTAACGGTCAACGGTTAACAACTTTACAGTGTGTAAGCCTGTCTTTGCATTCCGTCCCGACATAACCATTCCAAATGCGGCCTGGCTAGCTCCGTATATTTTCTATGCTCTTATGGAATGAAATATGCCTCACAAGAGTGGGCCTACTTGAGGCCAGGTTGCATAGTGTAAGTCAAGAATAAATACCCTACCCAGTCATATGAACAACCTAAGCTTTAATCTGTCCGACATTCTGTATGAGCGGCCCTGAAACTGATAAAGTTGCTCCTATACTTGAGTCACACATACATACACGAAGCTCTCCTGCCTCCAATTTTCTTTCCATTACTAAAGCATCTAGCTATCTTTGTCGATTATTCATTGTGTATATTCAAATCGCCAGGGATGTCAATCCCATTATTTTATCTGTAATTCCGTGACGGAAGGAACTATTTACTCAATGTTTACTATGTCAGTATTAGACGATGGACAAAGCATGCTATTTTGTCCGTTAGGCTAAACAACATATCCGGACTTGTTTTTTACCATTTAAACCTTCGAATGTTGATGATAATACGCCCAGACATTTTCCGAGTAGCGATCGCAAAGCTGTATCCTGCAACGTCATTGCTGAAGCCCGTATCAATTCTGGTGACCACTTTCAGATGCTACGTCTTCACTATTCATCCGCTGGACTATAGGGACTAAATCGACTTCTTCATTCATCAACCCCAGAATGTGATCACTGCACTAAACTCCTAACTATATCTCAATTTCTATTAGATTACTTTCAGTTCCAGTTCCAGTTTCAGTTCGATTACAGGACCATACGGCGAGTTGCCCGATCGTCTAGGTTTTTCCAAAGAGAGCTCCTTGGATCAGACGATGCTTGGACAACAGGAGGGTGGGAAACCCTCTTGGCTTCCTACAAGGGAGGAAAAAATTACTGCGATGCTATCCTCTCGACCATCTCTTCAACTTCACAATTCGCACACCGTCCTCTCCAAGTACACCTAGCCATGCATTGTCTAATCTCCCTTTGGACTCGCGCACTTACCCAACCTCGCCCACTTCCTCCGGTAGCTGATTTCAGTCATCCAACACTCGTACAGCAAACGATTTGCTGCTCATCCCGAGAAGTTTCATGGCTGCTGGCAGAGACGCTGCGGGATGCAAACGGCGCGTAAGGAAATTGTTCCCACAAGCCCGATCTAGGCCTGAATCGTAAAATTCGTTGGGTGTTCATCGTCACCGATGTAATATAACCTTTTATAGTCATAGAATTCCCACAGCATTTCGGCCTATTTGTGGACGCTAGGCTCAGGAAAATGGTTGGTCGTCAAACGTCGCTGATCGCGACCAACTCGCACGCCGTCGTCAACCAAATTCCGCCCCAGTACGGTAAACCGCCAGCCCAACAGCCATACAACGGGCTGCTTCGCAACTACCCGGGCATACTGCGACTTGCCCACCCACTTCCTGCCGTCAATGCTGGAGTAACTCACCATACTGAGACCAAAGGACCTTCAGCGTTTAGACGGCTTCGTCACCTAGCTCCTAAAATATTCGGCCCGGCGAAGGCGGAATTCGACCCCATGTTGGAACTAGGTATCATCCGATCTTCCAGTGGTCCTTGGGCCTCTCCGCTTTACATGGTCCCCAAGCCCAGTGGCGACTGGCGACCATTTGAATTCCAAAGGGTACTCAACAGTTCTCGTTCCTGATAGGCTCCCAGTGCCCCACACACAGGACCTCACTGGGTCGATATTCGGATGCAAGATCTTCAGCTGCATAAATTCAGTTCGAGCATGAAATCAAATCCCCGTAGAAAAGAAAGACCTAACAAAAACGGCGGTGACCACACCTTTTGGACTGTTCGAGTTCGTGAGGATGCCTCTCGGGCTCAGCAATGCAGCTCTAATCTACCAATGGTCACACGCGGGTTAGAGAATATGTATGCGTACCTAGACGATGTCCTAGTAGCTAGCCAATCGTAGGAGCAATACTCCACTCACCCACGTGCTCTCTTTTCGATAGCCCCAACAAACACGGCGTAGTGATTAACGCCTCAGAATTTGAGCTGGAAAAACCTAGCGTCACATTTCTAGGGCATATAGTCTCGTCCCCGGGTAAATCTCCCTTGCCAAATGAGGTCAACGCTATTCAGGACTACTTAGAGCTTGTAGCATACATATATCTGATAACCGACGCCTCAAGCACTGCAATCGGAGCTGTATTTCAGCAATACATCAAAGGTTCTTGGAAGTTTTTATCACTCTTGTCCAAGCGGCTGCAGCCGGCAGAGTCTAGATATAGCACGTTTGGCAGCGAGTTGCTTGCCGTTACCTAGCTGCCCGACATTTTCTTCATCCATTAGAAGGTCGCCCAATAATATCACAAACCGCTAGTACACGCACTGGCTTCTGCATCCGGCCAGTACTTGCGACGCGAGATCTGCCACTTAGACCTTGCTTTACGGTCCACTGTGGACATGCAACGTCTCTGGGGCAGAGAACCCCGCCGCTGATGCAATTTCTCGTATACACCAGCTTCATTTGTCTTCAAAACCGAGTATCGACCTCGACGCGATGGCACAGACCCAAGCGACGGATCCCGATATCGTCAAACTTCGACGAGACAGCTCATCAACCTTAGCGGTTGTACCCATCACAGCGTGACGGAATACAATTCTTTGTGACGTATCGCAAAGTAGTCCAAGGCCGGTGGTTCCAGCAGCTTACCGTTATACCACATTTCTGGCGTTTCACAACCCCTCCCACCTGGATGCGGCTGCTTTGATGAAGCCAGTCACGGCTGGTCACCCTTTATATGGTTCCGCGTCGAACGTACCGTGCGCCAGTGGTCCCGAACCTGTCTCCAATGTTGGAGAGCCAAATTCCATCGGCATACCAGAGCTCTGTTGGCTACTTTCCCCGAACACGAGACACGCTTTCACCACGTACACCTTGATCTCGTAGGCCCTCTTCCGCGGTCTCACGGCTAGGTCTACATACTCACCTATGTGGAGCGCTTTAATCGCTGGCCACAGGCCATGCCAATTCCCTGCTGTAAGTGAGAAGAGGGTGCCAAAGCCTTCTTGTCTGGTTGAGCAAGCATATTTGATTGCCCCGCTTTACTGACCACCGAACATGGCTCACATTTCGACAGGACGTTTATAAATATGATTAGAACACTTGGGTGTAACCATATTGGAACAGCCGCCTACCACCTGCAGGCTAACGGTCCGGTGAAAAGATTTCAGCGGCAGCCAAAAGCTGCTTAACGAGCAAGAGCCAACCCGCTTTGGAACGAAATACTGCCGTCAGCTCTTTTAAGCCTTTGCAGTTCTGTTAAGGAAGAAATGCGCACTACACCAAACGAGCTTGTGCTTAGTTGCACGCCCCGCCTCCCCGGAGAGCTGATTTCCCCATGGAGACCCTTGCAATTCAACTACGGTGGCTATGCAAAACGTCTCGCACAACACATGCGAACGCTTCATGCCAATCTACCCTGGGACCGACGACCTTCTGGCTACATTCCAACCTCATTCAATACTTCAACTCACGTTTTCGTGCGTGTTGATTTTACTCCACTACCACTGCAACCACCGCATGCCATTCAGTTTCCCTTGGTAATACGTGGTCCTTAAACGTTCATTTTGGACGATACCGGCCGGTGTCTATCCATCGTTTTAAATCTGCTACAGTGAAATGCAGGTCTAATGACGGGCTCCTTCTATCTGATGAGCCCCGTCAACCTAGTCGATCCCAGCCATTACCAGCGCCACTTGTGGAGAGAGCTCGTAGGGCTAAAGCCAGAGCACCATCAATCGCACCCGAAGTACCGGATGTGCGAATCAGCCTTATCGGCCGCAATGCAAGGCAACCCGTGAGTTTCTCTGATTTTGTTATCATTTTTACATCAGATGGTTGAATACTCTGCTGTCGTAAGTGCATAGCTGTACATAGTAGGATATGTTTGTCGCCATAATTTATGCGCCCATGGAGATGTCACTCCCATATTAAAGCAAAAAGGGCAGAACCGACTGCTGTTAGGTGCCAGCCACCAAGTCGAAAATCCAACGGCGCTCGCGAGCAGCGTTTCCACCAGTTTGCCTTTGTCTTACCTTCTCTCTGGATGAGCCCTTGGCCGAGGCGATTCCACGGGCTTCGGCACGACAATCATGCACGCGCCCGAGAACCAACAGAACCCGAGGTCAAAAACTCATCTTTAACCACTACTGCCGAAGATTCTGGAAGAGGGTGAGACCCGTGAGTGTGTGATGCCGTCAGATCCACCGACTTGACCGACGCACATCGGGCGGGCAACACTGCACGACAAAGACTTATTAGGGATTCATTTTGATTGTAGCGCAAAACAGTGTAGCTCAATCTCCAGTGTGCTCTTTAAATGACAACCCAAATATGACTGGTCGATTGACTGGTTCACGAAGGCATAAGGCTGCGTTGGTTTACCTGATCGTACTTTGAATTGCTTATTTCTTGCTGAATTTTGGGTGAGCAGTGTGTACGCATGTGGCTAGTATCACGGAACTGGAGAGGGTTTTGAAGGACTACTTCGGTCCTCATGGGTTTAGACGAGTGGGTTAGCACAGTTTCTCAGTATCTTCGTAGTTATCGGGGCGACTGAAGATTTGCTCATCTACTACGAATGTCATCATGGTCAACAGCGATGTTTCAACTTGAAAGAGGGATTCAAATCCTCTCATCGGCGGTCACCTCCTCCCATTCAGAAAGTTATTTTGGAGCCTCATTATCAAGGAAATGAGAGAAAAACGTTAGAATAATTGATTTTCAAAAGTAATTTCATGGTGAAGTTCGTGCTGTGCTCAAACCAACTCTTCATTCACGATCGCATTTAAAATGTTGCCGCATGAAACGCACGTGAACACAGTCTCGCTAAATCTGAAACTTTTCGTGATCACGCACCAACCCGTCGGTAGAGCTCAATCGGTTCACGGCATCCTGTGTGGTCTCAAAAATTTAGAATTCTCGATTTTTGTCTCTGTTTGTCACTGTAGCCACTTCATAGTGTGCAGTTTGCAACAGGNGTTTGCTTGCCTTTAACCAATGTGACCGATTGGGCGTCACCTCTAGACGGCTCACACGCTCCTGTTCAAAATATACTCAACCCTCCACCATTTTTGACTGTCTTCTCATTATACCGGTCGGGTGTCAGGGTTGCTAGTATTGCAATCGTTCCGAGCCGTCTAGAGGTGACGCCCAATCGGTCACATTGGTTAAAGGCAAGCAAACTAAACAGGAGATTCGCGTTCCGATAAACGGTCCAAACAGTTTATGCTCATCGGTGGTAACTAACTGAGGTCGGATTGACATGTAAGAGCTAAACGTTGCGTGAAATCAGCAGACCCACACAAAATAGCAACGTGTAAAGTGTGTATATTCTGCAGGAGCAAGATCAAACGCTTCAGCTATGTCAAGAAAACAGTGATAAGGTATTTGATTTTTTCTGTGGCGTCATAAACCATGTTGAAGTGGCCAAATTAGTAAGCAGTGCTGTATCGTGTTGGCTGGGGGAAAGGCTGCCGTTCACGCATAATGTAATAGCCTCCTCTTTCACCACATTTTACAATAATCCACATATGATAGGTGTGTAATTACAGGGAGTATGGTTGCCATGACAACAAATCAGTCTTTTTTATGCGGAGTTTTGGTGCAGGTCTTCGTGCCGTTGAGGAAAAGCGATGCGCCTAAGATTTGGCCAAATATGTCAATCAGCAAGGTAGCCGCGTCAGTTCCATCGTGACGCAGAATTTTCGGCAGAATGCCGGCGGGTCCACGACGTAAGGGTTGGCAAATCCGTAGTACAGGTCCAGGTATGTTTTGATGAGTAAGTTAAAAGATGAATGCAGCCAGTAGAAATGGGTTGAGGGGCTGCAGAAAGTGAGTTCTGCTTCACCAAAGCCAAAGGCAAATAACTGAATCCTCCGGCGACTGTGGGGATGTATGTGATATGGGAATCGCCCAAAATTAAACACGGTATTTTGAAGAATTCACGATCGGTTACGACTTTCTGCAGGCAAGACGGTTGGTTAAGTTAGCATAGCTCCTGAGGATTGTTTTCTTAATTTTCTGCAGCATTGTTGGTGAAAATTCTGAAAGTTTAGTCAGCTGTACACCAAGGGATGTGTCGTGGACCAGGTCTAGGCCGCTTTTATTTTGCAATGTTTCATTTGCTTCCCTTGGAGGGCTGGGATGTATCCGTTTCTTTTGAAGTTATAGGCGATGGATCATGTGTACCGAACTTTGAAGTTGTGGTAGGGTTTGCCTGCAGCCATTTTTGAGTACTTGGTAGTAAGAAACCACCCCATGTGTTAGAAAGTTGCGCTGCCGGTAGTTGGGACCAGCCAGCTGAAAAAGTTGGATTTTGGAGCTTCGGAATGATGGGAGATTCTGCATTGTGGTGGGGTTTTCTTTCTCAAGGACATGGGATTTTTAGACGCGGTAGAATTATATTGAAAATGTGTGTAACTCATTGCTTGCCAAATATGCTCAGTTATTCCTTCAGAGTTGGAATGAAAACAGGGGGTGCCGAGCAGTTTTGGTGAACATATTTTAAGCAGCTTTCAACCAATTCTGCTCTTTCATCAAAATCGAATAACCAGCCACCAAAACTTGACTTATTGAGGGGACAAAGTTAGCTACGTTTCGGCAACTGTTATGGCGTAATAGCTAGTGGATATTTTGTTACCCCGAATTGTGCTGAATTCGCCCGCAATGGAGAGGACATTCCACCGAAGGAGGGGTGCACCGATTGTCATTTTGTTGTGGAAATCTGTATTTCAATTTCGAAAGGTCGCTACATGGTTAGCGATTTTGTTGCAGGCGGATGGGGCGTGCAGCGGAGTACCGCCGCATTGACGTGAACCAGAAGGCCGGCAGCTTTTTGGCAGTGGGAATGGACATAGAGATTGAGATAGAAGTATGGGATGAATTACGGAAGTGTGTTGTGGGTTTGCAGGAAACGGGTATGTTAAAGGAGGGGTTGAAGCTTATCGTAAGTGTAACTACGTCAAGATGCGAATTGCTGCACGGTGGGCGAGACGCGGGAGGTTCAGAAGTGGGATTTTGCGCCCATTAAGTTGGCGATCTCTGTTGGCTTATACCAAACTGCTGAGCATAAGCAGGCTATAGAGGTATGGGGGTGTAGATTGGGAACAGGTGGTGACCGCGTGCTGGTTTGTGTGAGACGTATAAAGACTCGGCTGAAGAGAGAACGTCAACAACACAAAGGAAGTAAGGGGTCCAGAACTTCGTGTTGGAATGAAATAGTTAAGATGACGTGATTTATATAGCAAAAGACGTCGAGGACTCAAAACCAATTGCTCGGAAAGCGTGCTCATTTATTGAGATGACGGAATCACGGTCGGCTTTCGCTGTAGTGTGACAGATATATATTGATGCTGGCCTATGGAGTTGTTTATGGAATTTGTGGATTATAGCAGATTTGTTTAAAAATGTCAGGGGCTTATTGTCCCAGAGCGCAGTCAGTGGTCAAGTAGATTGTAACCGTCTGGAATGTCTGATCCGTAACAGTTCAGGAGAGGGAAGTTTTGTCCGAACACTATACTCGCCTTACGTTCACCTGCCCTTGCCCGTTAGTTTCACTCTTGGGTTAATCATAATTTGCTCTGTACATTTATAGCATTGACAACCAAAACGCTCAGCCAATACGAAAAAGGACGTCTTCGAGTGATAGAAGGTTCAGCGCAGTTGATGACAGACTGCAACAAAGCGTGCGCCAACGTGTAAATAGCGGAGATAAGTCGAGGGAATTTTCTGCCCTTGGGAAGTTTGTTGTAGATGTATGAGACAGGGTCATTGGGTAGGTGAATGAAGTCTGCGCCACAGTAATATTTGTCGGGGTGGCAAGAGCAGGCAGAAGTGTGGGACATTTTGGAAGTGGTTATTTATAAAATCCATCTGGGCTACGGGTCAAATCAGCCAGTTGGAAAATTTCACTATGGAAATTTGGTCTGAACGCGTTTTGTTTCCATCGTTTGTGTTACCAATAGAACCATCGCAGTTGAATGTAAAAGTTGGTATGTATTAAACCACCTAGTAGATTGGGACGACGGTGACCCGTGAGAACTGTCACTGTTTCAGAAGGGTTTAGCTGGTTTCAAATGGAAAACAGCGGAAAGCCAGATCTGAAACACAAGGTAATCGGACAAAAGCTTTGGGGAATGAATGCATTCCAATTGAAACATGAGATAGATAACCGGCCGGGCCACAAACATCGAGCAATGACCCCTCTACTGACTCTCTAATGATTCATTCAGGCATGATGTAAAGTATAACATTATGAAAGTTATTGTTTCTTATTTGGTTTAGTGCGACGATGTCATTGAACCGTCCAGCAACCAGGAGTCTTTTTAAGGTCAGGTGTTTCGTCGAGCTCAGAGGTGCACGTATACCTGAGTTACCAAAGGCACGGAATAATCGGTCGCCTGAATCTGGCTCACTGCGGTCGATAGGTTCTGCTCTAGTCAGCCACTTCCTTCTCATCAACAAGGTCTTGAATCGCTACTAAGCTTGTGGTTAGTTTCAAACCGCTTCAAGTGGTTACAGTCTAGTCGCATTCCGCTTCGTTCATTTAACTATGGAACGAATTATGGTGCTCCTTAAGTCCTTTAATTCTAGGTATATCCGAATGACGTTAAAGTCACTTTCGTAATTACGACTTCCTCTCCGCCGCCATTCTCCCGGGAATTCCTTTTTCTGTCTTCATTACCTTGTTAACCAACAGATTTGGAAACCCATTTTCAATGAACGATCTTCCTACCAATCGAAATTATGTCTATCTTTTGGGCTCTGCTTGTGAGGCATCTAATTTGGTTTTTCTTAACTCAGGGAGGTACAAAGCTGTGAAAGCAGAGTTATTATTGTGATCTCTAAACTGAACCGTCTTCTCAAGGACTCAGTAGTACACCCAAGAATGAAATTTCATTGTTCAACTTCATCTCTTTTGTGAAGTTTACATTTTAGTGGGCCAAGCTGAACTTATTAACTAGTTAACTAATTCGCTATAAGGGGTTGTGTACTCGGAAATGTTTAGGTTAGTGAAATTAACGTACTGTTTCTTAAAGTAAATTGGGTATTATTTAAGGTTCATTTTCTTAAAGAGTTGGTATGGTTTATTTAGTCCCATATGAGGTCCCATTGTTTACGTGTATCATGGTCCCCTTCTCGCATCCACGTTGAGCACGCACTGTTGTTTAGGATTAATTTTGCTCCTTTTCTGACATCAGGTTTTGCTTCATAATTTCTGCGTAGTTACATCAGGGTTATGTGAGATACTTAAGCATGATCTGATTCTGCAAGTATTTTTGCAATCGTTCTTATTTACGTTACTTATTATTACTGTCATAATAAAAGAGCCCTTTTTCTCTTACCTATTCCTCCAAACTAGTGTCCTACTATAGTAAACATCGGTGGGGTCACAATAAGTGTATGACGGTGACAGTCCTATTTTATCTGACAAAAACTTCATGGGGGCCGTTAACTTTCATTATAAACTTCAGGAAATTACAGGATGTAATATTCCTTTGTTTGTCAACTGTTTTTTTACAATTAATTACGTGAGTGACTATTGAAAGTTTTCCGTGCTATCCGGTTAAGCGCCGTTGGCTGTGTAAAACAGACCCATTATCATTTATGGGAAAATAAGTAATCGTACTTTTCAGTCATGCGTGACATCAAGAGATGGCAGAGTCATCGTGCAGGTAGTCAGTGCCTTACAGTACACTGAGGCTATGCTGTGGGTGCATCGCGATAGATGACCGAAGATAAACCAGCCGAGTGAATGTCCTAGGTATGGTTTCACATTTCATTCACGAGGGCCAGCCACTTACAATTTTTCAAAATCTCGTGATGAGGAAATGCTGGCCAACGTGATTGTCACAGGTGCACCGTCAAGTGTCTCCAAATGTTTCCTAATTCCTGACATATCAATCTTGGAATGGAGCACTCTAAGCGAGTAGACAATTTAATTACCGCGTGCTTGCAGTACCAGCGGTACATAGCCAGAAGCTGTTAGTAAGTGATGATGAGGAGTTACGGATATGTAGCCTCGCTACCACTAATCTTGTGCTGTTACAAAGAAAAAATGGCGGAGCAAGATGTTACAAACTGTAATGGGGAAGCCGCAAGTTCTTTGTTGGATTCCCTTCGGACAGCTTTCATCCGTTTTAGATTGACGACAGTGCAATAGGAGGGAATGTTGGAAGTCATGCAGCTCCACACAAATAATATTTGACGACACCCTTGGACGTTGAGTAAGACGCGCAAAACATGTCCAACTGTGGAACTGTCGAATGGACAGTATATTCATATGGGTCCGGAAAGGGCCATGTAAACACAGTTTTCTACGTCAGACCCTAATAATTAAAATCGCAACTAGTATACGGAATTCGGTCAGTAACGGTAACGATGAGATACGGGTTACCAGTAAGTGGTGAATTAACTTCGACCCAAGCTACCTGAATGAAGTAAACAAAAAGCCCACAGCAGAACGGAAACAAGTTCAAGTTGTATTTACAGCCCATGGATTTACAAACTAAGTTGGAAAAATTCCAACTAGCGGAATCCATTCCGTCCACTCGCCTTCGTGGAATATTTGGATTTCACGAATGTTGGTTGATGTGATTCACACTGGCTGCTTGTGTACGCAAGCCAATGTCAACATAGGTAGTGGATGTTACCCGGCTATGTGAATATGTTTGATTTCCTGATCCATTTCCCTGAATTCTAACTGTTGCATGCTGGCTGGTGAATGATGTGGTACCACTCTGACAGTCATATTTTAAAAGCTCATTTTGGTGCATGCCATGTGCTTGATTATTTCTGCCAGGCGATCACTGATCCTCATTTGGGCTGCCCGAAGGTAATCAGGCATGGTCTTATGACTTGGCTGCCAGAATGCAGGCGATATGGATGCTTGAGTTCCGTCCATTTTTGAGCTGGAAACCGGTAAAGGATGTAGACTGTTCACAAATGGATCGATTGTACTCCTACTCCATCATCTTATGAAAATTTTGAATGATCATAAAATAACTTTATTATTAAAAACCGTTTTAACTTTGTTGATCGCAACGTTTTACATCTGTGATGATGCTTGTATTGGGTCCCGATTTGACAATTCAAATTGCTTTTCTTGTCTTTCATCAAGCTACTGGTGATTTCAATCCTGATGAGCTGCAAAAAATGCGATTATATTGTTGGAATTTGGATCCGCCGTTGGACATACAATTGGCACTTGGCTGTGCTAATAAAATTCATTTTATCGAATACGTGTGTTTTGACCGCATCGTATCACACGCGTGTTCAGCTGTTTACTATCATGCCAAAGTTTTCGACTTCTGAGATCTGTTTTAAGGCAGTTATGGAAGTTGGCCTCAGATGTGGGACGTGCCACTAGAGGTGTTTGGACACGGTTTTAATGCGTTTAAAATTTTGACTACTTTAAATTCACATATACCAGAAAGTAAGGGTTAACGTGCACCCAAACATCTTTAGTCAACAGCTCAGTATATTGCAGGGAATACAAACCAGAAAACACAACTAGGCATAAAAACTGCTGGGGAAAATATTGTTTGGCGTTCTGGTTCAATGATTTTTAAATGGATTTTAGCAAACCTCAATTCGTGGGCTTTTTATCCCCAGAAAATCAACCGTACCATTACCAAGCCATACTGATGGTAATCAAGGTTTCCTTCATAGTTTTTAAACATCAGGGGCGAATGAAGAGTAGTATCGAAAAATCGATGCACCATGCAATGATTTTTATTTTGAATCTTATGATGCTATATTAACGGTGTCGTTATTAGAAGGGACTTGCCAACGTTTCAACTACCGCTGATAGTCTCCCTCAAAGCAAGTACTTTTTTCGCGGGGAATCTTTGGTATTTCTTGGCTTTATGAAACTTTCCAATTGTTTGGCTTAAATGTTAAAATACGCATTAAGTGCCAGAGTTGTTAACTTAGCGTACACTCAGATGATATGCAAATGACTGTGGCTTCCATCCAATGCCTTTCAGGCTATGGTTTGTTAAGTACTTTAAAATGGAACAGTATTTTATTGAAGGTACTGCTGTTATATGGATGAGTCCTCAGGCCTATTATGAGTGCATTTTTAGGCTTAAAAGTTGATAAAGATTGCGCTTCACCTTCATCAACTAAAACTCACCTTGAGGCAATCAACATCAATCCATATGTTTAGACCTAGCGTTTTGGAAAGGGCCGGTAAATAATTCCGAAGCTGCTTTTCTTGGAACCTTTTGGGACTCTTTCTGGAGATTATTGAAGTTCGTTGTCACAACGTTTGCAGAACTTTGGTGACTGTGTGTACCTGCCTGACAGCAGGTAAGACCTCCTTTTACAATAATTCAAGCTTTCAACTGAAACGTATTCACTGAACAGGTAAATGTGTTGAATTTCGGATAATCCCGAGTGAATAACATAAAAGTATTCTCATTCTATCCTGATAATTTATTCGTGGAAGGGCAGTTTCGGTTTGTGGTGGGCAAGTAGTTGGAATTTCTTACCCGGTGATCAAGTGGTATCTCCCACCCAAAAACGTCAAACATTCAAATCCGAGATCCGCTAGTCACTCTATCGGTGGCTGGTGATTCACTTTCTCCGGAAGGGATACAATACTTGGCCTGTTCAGACATTATGTGGTTCTATACGACCCAAAGTCTCACGGTGGCGATTTCCGGTCATACCCGCGAACGGTAAGGTGTATTTTTCCTCCACTGTCCTCATGCACTCCTAGTGCCACAAAAAAATGTAAACGGTCTTGGCTCAGAATGGCGCATTAAGTTGGCTCACTAAAATGCCAATAGAAATGATATTATTTGGCAAGGTTTCTTCATGCATGACTCAACAAACTCCCAATTCTCCTCCGCACTTTTTGAATGCCCATTAGTATGCGCTACTCGCTCCAATTTTAATGACTGAATAACCTGTGCAAAATAACGGCAAAGGAATGCAATACTGTCAGATCAATTGAGAAGAGCGTAAAGATTATCATTTTATTTACAAAATTTATAGTCAGTATGCAAATTTCCAGGAATAGATCACCGAATTCCCTCCACATACACCACAGGCGCCCGTTTGTACAAAAAGGGTCTGAAGTCAAACGTATTTTTTTATCTGAACTGGCCATTGTGCGGGAACCATGGAACACCATTCACTGTGAGTAACTTGACGTATAAAGGAGGTGCCAAAATTCTAAATTCCTTCCAGGATTTCGAAGTCTATCGTGGGCTTCTTGAATGGCACAATTGTATTCTTTTTTGCCCTGAGATGAAAAATGAGTTTAAGTCAATAAGTAAAAACTATTGGTACAAGGGAAAGCAACCATAAGATCGTTCTCCATAAAAAGAAGTAAAATATTCGATGAAAACAATGTTCTACACTTGAGTTGTTTATTGTTCAGTAATCCTATCACATTATTTAGAAAGTTTAAATGAATGCAGAAATCTTATCAACCAAATATGAATAAATGATATTCACTTGTGAATTTTCCTAAGGGAAGGCGGAAATCCAGGGACCAAATTAATGGGAAGGCGAAATTACGATCCGTTACAATTGGTTTGAATTGCCACTGCGCTGCTTCATCGGTTATCGTTGGTGGGTTTGGACCTCAGGATTAAAATTTACCCCAAAAGTTTATGCCGGTCACACAAGACGGAGAAATGATGCCTGAGCGGCGGATCCAAATCCTAATGATCGATCCCCGGGTAATCCCGGTGAGGTGGGCAATTTGTAACTTAAAAACATGATAGCGAAAATGTCCATCGTAGTGCAGAGATTGTTCAGATCTCCAATAACGAATAAAATTGTCTTTCTTAAGCTAAGTCACACATTTGACCACTTGAAACCACTCAGTTAGGAGAAAACATTCTATGTTTATCATTGAAGCTGACTGAGTACAGTGCACCACTCCTTTCAGACACCTAGTCGAAAAATCTGAGGTTCTAGGGAACCACAATACTTACCAACTATTCAGAAATGAATTCTGTGAACCTCCTAAAGTATCTCCTATTCGGGTTTGAAGTTCCTGGGTCTAGTTTCTGCTATTGCTTCTCCAACCCAACTTTAGCTAAGTTCAATCGGTTTTCGTGAAACTTTATTAGCCTTGGGTTCACTACAAACGATTCAACCCTAACTCAAGCCTATCCAACTGTGCACAGTTGCCATTTCCTGAATTGGTCAACGATTCTCCTTTGCGCCGACAGAATAATATTTCACAACGAATCACTGCCACGTATGTGCACTGGTGAATCCTTTGTATTTAACTTCATTGTTCTACTGCAATTTTCGCAACTTCAAAAAGAATGTTTTTAAATTCAGCAACCTAGTTTTCAGACCAAGGGCTGCAATGCCAACTGGTGCACATGACCTCGATCATTCAGTGGTTCAGCAAAAGGTCACCCGGGATTGTGCAAAAAAGACCGCATATATAGCTGAAGGTTATTTGAATCTGGGCTCTAAAAATGAAAACCGGGCAAACGTAGCAGCAATTCACGAATCCCATCACTGTCAAACTTGTCTGTGTTGGGATATTGGGAAAGTTGAAAATATTCCCCCAGGCTTTTCAAAGCAATATCCGTCGCTTTTGATCGTATATGCATTGGTACTGACTACAAGTACATTTGGTAATATGCGGCAACTTCATATTACAGTTTCTGGCCAATAACTGGCGAGAACAATTCAAAACCACAGCGGGAGTTCGTCTGGATGTAACTAAGTCGTCAAAATTATCAGTGAACTATTATCGTTTTTTAATCAGAGTTCGTTTTAAACCAATGCTAGTACTCTGCACGTGTATTCTGTTAAATTTCTATGAACACATTTTGCTCCCACTTAGTCGGGAGTGTGTCTATCGTATTGAATTATGCGGCAGAGTCTTGCACCGACTTAGATCACAAGATATCCATGAACAGCAGTCACCATGTGCCCCCTGACTTACTCTTTGCACATTTCAAAAGGAAGACTTCCCAACTATACGCATACTTTTCTTGATATGAAAAGACTGGGAAGTCCATTGTGTTACATGGACATCCTAATTACTACTAGACGATTATACGGTGGTGAATGAACTACGTACACATTTATTAGATCTCTGTCGCGAGTTCTGTTTTCACAGCCGGTTTCAACTGAAATTTTCACCTCGAATTTCGTATTCCCGAACCAGATTCAATGGGAGGTTCTTTGTTCATTCAATTTGACAGAAGTATAAACATATTTGCCTATAAATTTAGATGGAATATCAATCGAAAAAATGCAGTGAATTTGTTCGCAGTAGCTAGTCCCACCGGCATTTTATTCGACACCTGATAATTGCTGCTTTATTGTTTTTCACGTGACGTAGAGAGCTACCACTAAAATGACCGGTACAAAAACTTCAAGGATGTTCCGTATTCATTTTCTGATGGAAACCGAAATTTTGAATGAAAAAGTTCCTTAGAACTGAGTGAACTCAAATTAACGGATTGTTTGAGTTGAAAGTCAAGCTGTCAAATTTAAAAGAAAAATTTATGTTCAACGCAGTTCGATTAAAAACAAAACGTTCTTTACCAATGAGGTTTTGAGTTGCTGAGTTACTCGATGATACTGCATACTGATCTGCTGCCTTAAAATTGCCGATCCTTGAATGCGAGCCAATTTCTTTTGTCTCAACAAGGCAGTAAGACACACAGATAGTTGGTCCTGATATGCGCGCGGAAAGTCACGCAAATTGCTGCACAATCGTTCGTACCGAGCCAGACAGGGCAACTTGAACGGAGTATGGGGCAAGGATGACAAGAAAGCGTGAACAAACGGTTTGTACTGATTAAAAATCACAGCTCTGGAGCGTTAAAAAGTATGGACATCGACGCCACTAAGCGGTATTCATTTTGGTTTTCATTGCGATGACCGCTTTGCTAACTTGAGGAAATTGTCAATGATAATATTTTACAATAAGAATCCCAGAAATAAGTTTATGAACGCATAAGGTCATTCGCCAGAGTGCAGCTTTATGTTCTAAAGTAAAAATTAAACCGCTTCTGCATTTCATGGTTGGAAGGGTCAGAGTGTGCGCATTCCCGAGCAAGAAAGTATCACGTTTGCCCATTTGACACGTAGTACGTGAGCTAGTTTGCGTAAAAACTTGAGCGAACTAATCCTTTAAAAGATATACAACATGCTTTCCCAGTTTTAGGTTCGCGGTTGTCTCTCCCTTTTTTATGCATTAATCATACCTGCTATTCTTTATTTATCCAGTTTTCCTGCTGGAGCAGTGAATGAACAATGAAAGAAGATACATAAAACATGTGATAGGATTTACCGCAAAAAAATGGGTAGATATAGACACTAATCCACTTAAAAAAGATTAGGAGTGATTGCTAGTCGGAATGTGTTTTAACCTTGGGCTTGCTCTGAGCCATATCTATCTCCTGCAGTCCTCCGAACAGCATGCACATGAAGCTGCAGACACGAATCTACGGTTTCACTTCAAAATGGCAAATCACGCGGTCATGATCATTTTCACATACTCTATTTGCATACTGGCGTGGTGTGTTTGGCGATCACAGATTTGGTAATTCGACTGTTATGGAAAAATTCCAACTGGAATACTGAACAACAAATTCCGGCAATAATCACCGAAGTGATAGATTTCCATTTTTTCCGTCTTTGTTCAACAACATTTAGCTAGCCTGGCGGGCATTCATTTAGGGCTCGAAGATTGTTGCTGCGCACACTCGACTTCGACCGAAGTGTTAACTGGTTATGGATTCTCCTATACATTTACACTTTGTAATGCATTTGTTTGCTTAACTTTAAGAATCCATTTTTGTCAACGTTATAGGAATTATTACTAAAGACGCGGGCATCCATCTCTTCAAATTTTTAGTTGAAAAAAATGCATGGATTAATTTGCCGAAAACGATACAAACTGGAAAAAGTAGTTTATGACTTACAGCCGTCTGATTCGGTCGTTCAACAACATCCAGCAAATAAGCTTCGAGTGAACAGGCGGCTAGATATGAGACAGTCAGTTGTTCGCCCCATGGCAATATGATGCGAGGTGCCGGGGGGTTATGTCGTATTAGGTTAGCTCGGTGCTTTGTCGGTAGCACGGCCAATAGCAGAAGGAAAAGCTGCAAAGGGGAAAATCAAAGTAATTTTATCATTCTACAGTTTCTATTACAGAACCATTTCCAAGAAAATTAAAACAGCAACAAAATCTGCAGAAGAACAAAAAGCGGAAAGACAAATTCTTGACAACAGTAATTGCCAAAGTGATCCTTCTTACGACGCTGACTGTCTAACCTCAAGTAAGTTGCAAATCTGCCGAAGTATCATTTCGTTTTTTCGGTCATAAATTGAAATCTTCACTAGAGAAAATCCAAGACCAACATTTTCGGACTCATTTCATTCATCCTTTAAGTTATATAAGAAACATTAATTAAATAGACCTACCAACAGGAAGGAGTGGATCATCTTTATGTGAAGTCCTTCGTGTTTAGTTTTCACATGCTTGACGAGCTTCTGCCAATGCATAAATAAGCCGGGCTCAAATTTTCATCGTGTTCCACAGGACCGCTAGGCTTTCAGGCTGTCTCTGAGGGCCTTGTTTAAAGTACGTTCTTCCTAATCAATAACACCGATGAACGCAATGGAACGGCCCGATATAGGAGATTGACTATAGAGGTGAGATTCTGACATCAAGCCAAATGACTAATGAGAGCGAAAAGTTCAGGATACGGACAGAAGTTTAGAAACAATTAGCATGATCACCAGCAGTAGTATTTTGTAAAATGAAAACCCCAACATACCAAGCCTCTAACTCGATGGGAAGATAACGTCCCTTCCGTGATTACGTAATCCCCTAAATTCTAACAGTGGATACATGCTAAACTGCTCGGAGTGCAGAGTTACGAACACTTCCTTTTAAAACCGTAATGACTATGCATAAGAGAACTGATGCTAAGATGTGTTATACCTGTTATTCCCGATGATAGAAGATATGAGAGGTATTGACGGACAGACCACTGACATTGTTATAATGCGCTGGCGTTTGTCTTCCTTTTAACAACAAGCAAAGTAACTGGGAGGATTTTATTTCACACCGAAACAAACTACGTCAGGTTTATGGGATGTCTTTGAGACCGTGTAAGCATTTCACTGCTGCTACTAACTCATCCGCCGTTTATCCCTTCTCATCCAGACTGAAATGCATTCGTACTGCGATAGGGAAATGAACGACATGCAGCCCAGTATTGATTATTTTGTTTTGGGCAAAAAGGGTAGGAGTGGAGTCTCTCTTAAATTGCTTGAAATCGCGTCTGGTCATGCAAATGTACGCTTTACTTACCTGACCCCAAGGACTGACGACTGACACAGTTTGGGGAATCGTAGAATCCATTGCGTTATCGAATCGAGATAACTGACCTGGTTTGTCCGCAGATACTGCACTGGAGAGTGCGATCTGATTCGGAAATCCGCATTCTGGCAGACCATAAAAACCGAGACCATTCACAATCCACATGTGTTCAAAAGAGTACAAGTCCGCAGGTTTTTCGGATCTGGGTGAGAATTCGGTATTTACATGGGACGAAAAACGGAGACTTACGCATACGGCAAAGATTAGTAAATTGGTGTAATGCATCACTTTATTTTTGAATGGCAACGTGTTTGGGTTAAATGGTACCAAGAAAACACTGTCACTAACAATGGATATGATCCGTCCTATTTCTTTTTCTTCAGCAGCTAATTGTAATGCCTTAATTAACAGCACAACCACCGTTACCTCTACCGTCACTAAACTTCCTTTTCCTACCACCATGTTGTTTTCTAGCACCAGATTCTATCTGAATTCCAAGGGCATCACGTGGTGCATTCTTGCGTTCTCAAAAGCTTATACTCATGCATTTTCGCTTGGTGATCGACCTGTGTGACATACGGACAACCACGAGGGACATAAGCGCGCTAAACATATTGATTTGATTCCTTTTGAATTGTCTAGGGATACCGATCAACTGTTGCTTCCAGGAGCCTCAGTTTGGCTGAGGTGAGCTTCTCATGCTCTGAAATGGCCAGCTGCCTTCAAGGCTTCTTGAAATGTTCTCAGCTGACCGTGCATATCAAGTAGCCTAAACTGGAGATTTCTTACGCACTATTTATAGTGGTGTTTCTATTAAACCGCAAGCTGAAGGCCAGTTCCCAGCATTCTCCACCGGTTTGAGTGATTTCCAGTCTAAGTTATGTTAATCCTGATTTCACCGAAAGCATACAGTGCATGCATCACAACACACATTAGCATCAGCGGTAGAAGAGTAAGCTGGACACCTACCACGACTGACCTTATCCGAAGAACAATCAACTCATTCTAATACCCTGCATCATTGATCCCTTAGTCAACGACTAGAAACAGGACTCGGAAATCACTCGCTCTCTTTGGTTTAGGTTACACGGTAGTTTAAAGCCCACGGATGCACCGTGGCTCCTAATAGATAACCGATGAACAGGCTAGGGTAATTGTCATGGAGTCTACAAGATGTTCCTTTTTCTTCTGCCAATCTCCTTATTTGCCCCCCCCCTTAACCGAGAATACTATAGCGTTGGACCGGTGGGGAAATTTATACTCTCCCTCTATGAGGGATGTGCAAGTACTCATTCATCTGGCCGTCTCTTGGAGGGATTGCTCTTGAGTAGATAATGAGTTTTGTTTGCTGTGCTAATATGTACTCCAATGTTCACTTATTTTTTTCCGTTACCTGCACCAAGCATGACCACAATGGGTGGAGCATGCAGCATGCCCGCCACAGCTAACAATCCGAAGGCGAGCAGGCAAACTTGACCCCGTATCTTGGAGTGGGGCAGAATTACATAAGGTTTCAACAGACCAGGTCAGTGGCCAGTAAATCGGATGCTGTAGGTTTTGCGTTAGTGGGCAGCCTCTGATCATCCTTCTTTGGTCTTGGAATGGTTTTGTAAGAAGTGCATTTTGGGGTATAGCATACTGCAAACGGAAAAATCCCGTATGACTTGACAGATTGACGTAAATTTTGTCAGCAGATATAACCACAGCGAATATACATATATATATATATATTTCAATCGAGGTCTTGGTTTCTAAAAGCTGCCCGCCTTTACTGAGCCCTGCTCGGGGTAAAAATGGAGATAGAGGCAAGCATTGGTGTATTTTCTCTTAATAAACCTATTTGAGGTACACATGCCCAACTGACTACAATATTCACGCGAAATCTAAAATATTCATAACATTTATTTTGCCTAGAAATTCAACAAAAGACAATCCCGTCTGATTTCAGTAAATTAGAATGTGATCAAAACTAGGAACCCGGTGACTGGAAAAGCAAGCTAACTGAGTGAAGAAACATAATGTTGCTCGACTTGATGTTCACTACCGTTTTTGAAACAAAATACTCACTGGACTCTTATTTCGTGGTCGATGAAGTGATATTAAACTTTTGGTACAAAAATATCATGAAAAAGAAGGAGAAATAACGAGAGAGAATGGGGTATTTTTGAGTACAGAAACACTCTTATATTACTGAGCTAGCTCTAGGCGTTTGTCACGTTGTGGACAATTGGATAATGTCACTTGTTGAGAACTCTAAGAATTAGAAAAAAAAACATATGCATGTTCTCAGCTTGCTATGGTGCAATTATAAAACAATGACTTAAAAAGAATCGAACCACTGAGCTATTTGGAGGTTACCGCCGAAGAAAAAACAATGTAAAACATGAGACGGCAAACGCTCTCAGAAAATTATTACGGGTCATATGCAGGCAATTTGAGGTGGGCCAGTCCTTTATCAGCAAATAACTTCAACGAACCTCCATGAAGAATAAGAAAGTTTGGTGCATCAGGGCATTTAATGGAAAACCTGAATGGTGAATCTCAAGAAAAACCCATGGTGAAAACCGTTCAAATGTGAACCTTCCTGCGACCAAGCGAAAGCATTTCTTAATGGCTAAATTAGTAACCTGCATATTACAATCCTGCTCTTATACAGTGAATGCAAATGTATCGCAAAGAGACACTGATATACAGAAATCGTTGGTTGTAATGAGCACACGACCTGTGCATTTGCGGTTGAGGGCTCGACGGTTAGGGTGATTCCATCAGATGCCCTACTTGTTAGCGTTCAGTGGGCAAAATTTGACTTCCTGATGGCGGACCTTGGTTGACTTTGTGATTGTTCAGTCAGATTTTAAAAGAAGTCCACAACAGTTGACTAACATTATCATTTCAAAAGAGTTGTTAGTTAAAAAATACTACCAAGCAATAAAGGAATCTTGTCGTTTTAGTCTTAATTTCAAGTGGTAACGTAATGAGCATAACGGACTCAGGACTCGTAATCACAGAATTGGAAATGAAGAAATATTGACAATTTCTCTATTGATCTTTTCATTTACGGCCAAAGCATCCATCGACATACCAGCG
This sequence comes from Fasciolopsis buskii, assembly GCA_008360955.1. Lineage (NCBI taxonomy): Eukaryota > Metazoa > Platyhelminthes > Trematoda > Plagiorchiida > Fasciolidae > Fasciolopsis > Fasciolopsis buskii. The sequence goes on along the minus strand of LUCM01010159.1, from coordinate 82,590 downwards.
ACATTGCAATTCCTTCCAGTAACCAGTTTTTCGAGCTATAAAAAACTAACTCATTAGCGGAACGCAATCAGACAAGAAATGACCAAAAAACCAGGAGTCTTTTGGGACCTTTTGAATTATACTTAAAGCGTCTTCGCATGTGCAAATGATGTAGCATTTATTGCTGCGGCGGACGAACTGATGTCCTTGTTATGGTCATCGCAAATAAAACAATCACATTTATTTTTCCAACTACAGCCCAATCGACATTCACCTTAAGGCACTGAAATGAGGCAAATGTATTTTCATTTATCCGAGTCTGAGTTATATCTTTCCTGAATATTTTTGCTGCGTAATTCTGTTTCCAGTTGAAGAGCTTAATTTGTCATAATTCGAAGTTTCTTCGAAGTTTTGAAGTTTCTTTGGTCATTCCTTCCATTCAGTTTAGTGTTAGCATCTCCAAGGAATTACATATCACTTTTGAAAACTGCAAAGCTTCGGTTCCAAATATGCTAATGTATCTAACTGCCTCAATTAGTACATTCGTAAAAATAATTTTTGTATTATACCGGGGCAGTGCTTCTCCTGGAGAGAGAGAAAAGTGTGTTCGGATCAGGAAGATATGAAACAGAAAACCAGGTGAGCCAAATCTCATTGTGCATGGCGGCCAAGGTGACACACTTACTAAGTGGTGGCACAATGTCCGACTATAGAGTATTAGCAATTTTTCCACTTTTACAAGCACGCTTGCTATTGAGTATGGCTCCTGATGATTTTATACTACTACAGCAGCGGCCACCATGCACGAACACCAGTTAGAAAACCCAACGCATTTATTCTTTCAGAGAAACCATCATGTTTGTCTGTTTAGAAAAAATTGACGGAACGGAAAAGAATTTGTGAACAGCGAAATCCCTCTGTCCCAGAGAGGAGAGTCTTTCAAATGCTACTTCGCAGATCCAGTGAATTGCACAAACTCAGGGAGAAGTAAACAAGAGATTAAATTTTGCTCTATCCATACTACTCCTGAGTGGAACTAGTCAAAATACTTTCGAGGTTTCTGTACCCCTTCTTAATCGGCTTTGTCAAGGGCCCCGTGAGTAGAAAACGTTTGTGGACTGCAGTAAACATGTGCTTTAGTACACTTTACATCTTCTACTTTCGTGGTGACTATAAATGCTGTTCTATACTGGAATAGTTTCAGAAACCAAAGTTGTGCACTTTTCTAGAAGTTCAGGTATAAGTTGGCTTTTAATATCCATGTGCATTCCGGAACATAAATACGAGTTTATACCTCGACGTTCAACGATCATAAGTGGATTTGCACTCCCATTAAAAAATTAACTTCACAGCGGCAATAAATTGATTTTCTGCTTATCCCAGACAAGAGTAAGTCACAGTTTTCTCTGTACGGTGTCTGGTACATTAAAACGAGAATAAGTTCTAGTATTTCATATTTTGCTCGAACATCAGCACCGTAGGACAAATTGACATCGGATTCACATTTTATTCAGGTCATCTTCGGCAATTCTTCCCGATAACTCAAGCTTACATTTATTACCTTCACTATTTCGCTTGCTGGATCTATGTGAATTTCACTGAAGTTCATTTGGGTATACTGGGAAGTATTATACTGGGCATACATTTTGGCAGCAAAGGCAGGAGTTATACTGTTACTATAGAAAGTCGTCAACTCTCGGAATTCTTTCATCCAATTTTCATCGTTATCGACCACCTAAAATCCCTTGTAAAGGTCTATGCGTTCCAAACACATCATCTTAATAGAAGCATCAAGCATTTTTGCTAAATAAATTCCAAATTAAAACTTAGGACAAAGATTCATAAATATTCCGACAAAAAAGAAAACAAATTATCTGATCAACACATACCCACATTCGGGCCGTTCATCTGTAGATTGCAATTCCAGGGAGAACGCCCTTGAGGAGCGAGTGGTAAAACTGAATGACCGACTGCTAGGCTCATAGTGAGTAAGGTACACATTATCGGGCATGGAGTTGATCATATTTGAGGAGTACTCCGTCCTACTGTTGTTCTTGAGGTTGATCTCGTCATCCACAGTTCGTCTAATAGCTAACATGGAGGAATCAGCTATTTGTGGATTATTTTTCACACAACGCGTAAAATCCGCGCAATCCTGAAACCAAAAAAGAAACAATTCACCAGTACCTCACTTGTTTGCGAGGCCTCATGTACTCAGACGATTGTCATTTAATCTAATTTCACAGGATTTTTAAAGCTAAAAGTTCATGATGAACTAGTAAAAACAAGTATCTTCAGTTCAAACACTGTTGGGACAGGTTGATTTGTGGTTTGTTTTAGTCGCTCCGTTTTTCTATCAAAGTTGAATCGATTCTGGTCAATTGACTCTTTTCCTGCAGCTGACTGAATCGAATCAGCAGCTAAGCAATGCAAAAAACTCCCCGATAGACAAAGGAGAATCGATCTTTTTGGCTTTTGCTTCGTCGAAATTTTGTTACCAGTGCAGTGGAATGGTAATTTTTTGAACTGAGACCAACACCAAAATTCGTGACAAGTTTTTCAGAATAAATGACAGAATTTTCAGATTAGAGGAAGAGTTTACAAATGGGCCTGCGAGTTGACTTCCTGAGGAGTTTCTTGTGTGCAAACCGCAATAATGCAAGTTTGCCAGAGAAATAGCTAAAATATTAGGTCACTGGTACATTTCATTAAAAACAGCCCTCAGTGGACTGCTCAGAAACCCCCCTGAACTGAAAGCACTGTATTGTGATAAAACATGGTTCCCTGTAGTTTTGGTACATTTTATTAGCAAACGAATACTCCAGCTGGTTTTTGTAGTTATTTAGAGTTTACAAATTTGCTTAATGTTTCCTCGTTCGTTAACGCCCCCGTGAACAATTCGTTATCCCTGTCAATACGATCCAGAATCCTAGTCCCTCATCAAATAAATTTATTAAAAACACAATGGTGTAAAATTAATATCAAAACATATGACAAATGGGAACCTTAGAAACACAAAACGTTGTCAGCCACCTGAACATTTTTGGTCTCTGTCAGGTTCCAGTCGTTTCCTTTGATAGCTCATCCTGGCTCCTAAATTACCTATACTGCGCGACTAAACTGATATCGTCGCATTGGACTATCACAAAATTTAGTCACTCATTCAGCTCTCCTCACCGATGACTACCGACCGGTTGATCTGAAACCCATGTGATATACTTGGATTCATGCGGGCTGAGTTTCGTCGTTTACCGGTTGTCTAGTTTAAGCCTGGCTTCAGACGGCATATGGTGACCAGTGGTTTAAAGATTTATCCTCCCGGTTTTTATTACCAAAACTGGTTTTTCGATTCAGGAGTGCACATTTTCAAAGCGATAGCTCTTGTTGCTTTCCGGTTGCGGTGCAATTATTGGCGCGAAAACTTTGTCGCTGCATTGAACATTTCTGACGAAGTAAGTCATGGTGACCATGCTCGACGCAGTATATCATAGACACGTGATTTTGATTGTATGGGTGGTCGTATTACTTTAGCGCAATATAATGAACGAAAAGCCACAGCGGAGCTATTCAAATGCGGTCGCTACAAAGTGATATTTACGACGAAAGGATTTACTTTCAATAACCTGTCTATAAAATCATAAACAGAGCAAGCTAATTTGGGAGATTTATGTAATCGAATTATGTCTCGCACTTATTGTCCTCACTACCTTTCTAAACATTACCGCATATCCAAAGTACCTGTTGACCTCTTTATTGGTAGTTGTAGGGCTGATATTTTTAAACATACATATGCGTACATATAAGTCAATGATAGGCAGTTGGAAGATACGGAAACGCTAGAATTCTGAACCAACAACACGATAAAAATGAAACAGAGTTTAAAGAATTTACTGACTAGCCTTTTATTTGCTGTTCCTTTTCTAAATGAGACCAGAACAAATTTCCCGTGTGGCACAGCCGATTGGTCACTGATGTCCTCCATCGAGCACGAAACGGCTACGTCTAAATTAAACAATACTAAACTCTACAGGGACCATGGTTGTGCTGAGAACATGACGATTATTCTGTATCGAATCAATATTTATCTGTACCTTTGTGTTGGTAAATCATTATGACTTTAGTTAAAGATGCCTTTGCAAAGAACTCACTTGAGCAGAATTACTGCCATTGGTATTCTTACAACGCTCAAGATGATGAGCACTTCGGTGGTTACTTAAAGCGACGTTTGATTTTGGCTCTATCATGCGGAATAAAATTTACAAGGAAATTTCAGAAAATGCATGGCAAATGGTAAAATCATTCTGCATTACCAAATCACTTACCTTTGCTGCAGGGGATTGAGGTGTAACAGGTCTGGAATGTGCTTGATTTGATGGAGATGGGGTAGAATCGGACAGTCCAAAGTTAAACCAAATGGACTCAACTGCAGATGAAAACCGAGGACACACGAACAACCACTCGTTTGGATTATCATTCAATGTAGACTAGGGATAGTAGTGAACAGAACAGTTAGCCGTTTGTGGTACCAACTGACTGAAGTAGGAGCAGATGCTGATTACAAGAATAGAATGTTTTCTTGGCAAAAGGTTGACTACTCTTGAATCTTCTTTGTCAACACATGGCTTGTTCAGATGAAGAACTGGGTATTAATTAAACACAGATACCAACTAGACGCAAACTGCTGTTGACCTGAAATTTCACTGATTCATGAGCAGATCAATTATATATGGTATTCCCTCCACCTCTCAAAATGTTACCAAATATTTATTTTGCCATAATTAAGAAATGGACTAGTCGTAGTCATTTACAAAATTTAATCAGCTATGTTCCTCCATGCAACTTCTCTGGTCTCTATGTCTATAGGAAACTATGTAGAAGCCATGCCAATCTCGAATCCATGAAGCCGCAAAGATGATATTTAAGGAGTAAATATACCAGGTAGGGAGCTGTGAGCTTTCTGTCCTTTGAAAGAGATTTGGCCAGCTTGACACCTAGCTTAGTACAACCGGATTAATGAAAACTCAGATTTGATTAAAAATCCGGACGTAACTTAAAGCAAATAGATCAGCGAAGGCATTAGTAAAATAGGTCAGAAAAACCTAAATAAATAAATAAAACAAATGATGTAAAAAATACATCATAGTAGTAGGAGATAGAAGAATTTCATGAAAACTATCATTGCCTGCATGATAGCGACTCAGAATCGTTCGGTGGATATGCACCGCTGCTGATTCCTAACAAGGATGAAACAGCTGCACAGTGCTTCCATGGTTTTTAATGGTGAGCTGAACAATGATATTTTATTACCACCCATATATATATATATATATTCGATGAATTCTACTCAGGACCTTTCTGGTGTTTGTTTTTAATATCGAGGTTTGCACCATCAATATTTTCACTTCCGTTCACTCCTAAATTTTACTCCCTCCGCACCTTTTTTCAATCCTGCATTCGCATTTAGATTATCCAGAATTTTCACGCACTACTTTCATTTTCCGTGGATATTTCAATTGATTCAACTCGTATTGTGGTGCTAAGTGGAAAATCCTCAAAATCGAATCCCTGATATGCTCATTGAATAGTAAACTAAAAAAGTATCTTTTCAAGCTCTAATGGGTCATCTTTGATCTAGTCAATGCAAATATGATGCATTCAAATGGACACATCCGTCAACTGACGGAGAGATCTGTCTGATTCCTTACTTGAATAAATATCTTTTCCAAACAGAACACCTGTTTTCACTTGAAAAAACGGCGTTTCATAATTTTTTCGAGATGCTTGAAGTGACATGTTGCTACACAATTTTCATTCTTGGTAGCGCATGGCTTCCCTGTGTCTTTCTAAAACGCTTCAAGGGAAGTGAAAGTAAATTTTGGATTCCTTTCAACTTTGCTGTTCTTCACCACTGCAAAAGAACCGATGAAGGTAATTTTGTGTCTGAAACTAGAACAATGATTTTTACTGCAGTAGTGTTTGCTTAAAACTGGCTGTTCATATACGTAGCAAGCAATCGAGATTCGTGCGTAATGCGGCTCGGAAACAAAATGTCTAACCAGAAACTGAAATATTGTTGGGGTGATTCCGTGTCGTGGGGTCGACTTTTGTTGTGTAGAACGAAAGCTTTGTTCGAACGTTGTGTGGCTGTTAAAAATACACTAAATGTCATTGTTTACGAGAAAGCATCCATGTGTCAATGAGACCACTGGTATCCGGAAGCCAGGACGGGCTGACAAATCCTGCTGGGATCAGCTGAATCGCACACAGCGGGCCTCAGATCAGCCGATGAAATGACTACCTTGACCAAGTTGGAAGACGAAGGTAAAAGTGTGTCGATTTTGTGACACGTTTGGAAGAGAGGTGGGGCAATTCTCGAAATGAAGACCCGGGAGGAGCTAATGGACCGGGACATTAAAGAACACTGGCTTTGAGTAAAGTGCATCTCCCTCTTGAGAGGCGTATTGGTCCGCCGGGTTAAATGACGGGCATTGTTTGAGCACGTGCAACTCAACCCAGCTAAAAGCGGCTTCCCCATAGTATTTTGCATTATTTTCGCCTTTGAGTAGATTTCAATATCCATTTCGGGATGGCAAATCGATAGTGGCGTGAATTGTCTTAGGTTTGAATCCTACTAAAGTGAAATCAAGAAGAAACAAGAAAATTATCCATGCGTCAAAAGTACTGTCCCATCTCTTCTGGGTTTCTATGCGAACTAAGCCCCAGAACCGCGGAGCATCTCTAAAAGCTCAAGTTCACGAGATTGGGGTCCATCTCATTGGCGATCCAGGTTGCCTGACGCTTCCCTATTCAATCTATATCCATTCAAAATTAGACATAGTCTTGGGATAAGAACGGCCTAAATGGCCTTTCTTTCTTGGTTTGATATTGGATCTGTAAAACAATAGAAATATCCAATTTGGATGAAAATTAGAGGCAGCAAATCACTTATCCGGATAGTGGATTCTAATAACAGCAGTCGACATCAAGTAATGAGGGCTCCAAATTTAGGTTAGTGGCCAAAAGCATCAAAGTGGGATTTCCGGTAACAAGAGAGTTTAATGTGTTATATACTTCCCATGTGCGGAATCTGACTGATAAAGTGGTACACAAGGAGCACTAATCATTTATCATGTTTAACTATTCTGCGTATACTGCTATATTGCTATACACTATAATTAGCGAACAAGTCTCAGATTGAACCTCAATGCACTACGGTGTTTTATGGTATTACGTATATGTCAGTAATTAAAGTGAGCTATCAATCTGGTCTTCAGTGCTTGTTTACCAAGCAGCTTTACAACAGAAAAGACATTTCAATTTATCTTTCCACATCCGAAGCTTTTCCCATGGATCACAGCAACGCTCTATTTTTCCTTGCGTATTTTGTGCATTTTTACGATCATGTTGTGGTCAGATGCAAACGGTCACAGTTCCCGTCTTGGCGATTTTCGCGTGACGCGAATGTTGGATGTACCCAGTGACGCTTTTCCGGTAGGATGAAGGACGGCAAAACCGGTAATGGCTTTCAGCCAACAACAAAGTCGTTCGCAATCCCGTAGTAGGTATCCTCAAAAATGTTCTTCAAGGGTTTGATGAAAACAGTAGCTCTGCTCATTGTCATTTGGCTCCATTCGTCTGGAAACCCAGATGGGTAAGGTAATAATTTTAATTGTCTTAGTTTCGTCTTATTATGAGCTGGACCTATGAAATGTCGCAAGAATGGGTTTCACGCAACTACTACTTTAGTGCTGGTACTGTCGAAATCTGGCAGTGGCATGCACAACTACAACGATCAGTTAAAGTTTCTGAGGCCAGTAAAGCTGACACTTCGACCTAAGACAGAACAGAGCTATTGTTCTATAGTGCTTATATCTTCGGATTGGTAACACTTAGTAAGCAACTACGAGCAAGATAAATGATAGCATCACAAAGTGAAAAGTTGGTGTCAAAGTCCTAAATAATATTAATTAGTGAATATTTTTTCGCACAGCTAGACAATCGCTCGAAAGTGATCATCGCACTTCTTTTTTCCTTCCAAACGTGAATCACCGAAAGATACACAAAATGCTAGTCCGAGTTTGTTTCAGTGCTACTTTGTCGTTATGCTTCATTGCGCTTGACCGATCACTCACCTCATGACAATCGACATCCCACAACTGATGTCTCGAAAGGCCGACAGCGGATAACAAACTGTGCCAAACCACATATTCTTCGTGAGTCATATCAGCATCCGTAATGAGCACGGCTTTTTGGGATGCAAACGACTCCGTGGACGGGATATTTGTCACACCACTCCAACGTAAGTTCACCAGGTTGTTGATGCAGTCTGCGTTGGGTTTGTTCGCTGATTGCTGAAGGGATTTCTCTTGCGGAACTGATCGAATTATCACTTGCTGGTACTCAATTAGCTGACCACACTGCATTTTGGTACGGGCACGAGTGGAGAGAAATAAGCAGATAAACAGTGTAATAAAGTGTAGTAAAATCTGATTTCGAGCAGTAGAGAAAACAGACGGTAGTCTCACATGCGTTGTTTTGCATAATTCCATTGGAAACAACGCGTAGCTTTCAAAAACATTGTCATGTACAGTAAAATATTAGTAAGCTATCACCTAAACTTTAAAACATACTGCTTATCAGCAGATTAGACATTCTATTATTCCAACCTTTAGGATTCATAAAGGTGACACTAATACAAGAACGTATCGTAAGTTTGGCTAACGTGATGAGATAAAAATTAGCTTTGTGCAATGCTGGTAGAATATACCGTTTTTATCATACCAAACGTCACAAGATCTATCGTGAGTGATGGAATAGCTGATTTTCAAAACCATGGAAACAAAGTGAAGGAAGAGATACAGTCGTTTTCCTCGATGATTCATGCAACCAAAGTTCCTCGAGAAGAGATGCCTCCCCACTGAAAACTGCGTTATACCCAGGCTTAGCAGATTTTGTGACGGTGCAAGACTGGCTTGACCAGAACTCCGTAATGAAAGCCCTGTCAGAAAAGGTGCTGTTGGTAAGTTCCATATCCGTTGGTAAAACAAAAGTTGTAGTGTATAAAGTTAATCTTAAACAAATCGTTGGGATAATTACTAATTGGTTGAAATATTATCATTTTCAGGTTTCTCGCACTGATTTTTATGGAAGCTTGCACTATTTAGGGCATTTCAAACTTATTTTTATTCATTTGTTGGGTAGTAGGAAAACATAAACTTCGTGGTCATAAACATAGACCAAATGAGCATCAGAGTTTACCTAACTCGTCTCTTATGCCCGCCTAATCAATAAATGCGTTTTGTGTTTTCTGTGAGTGTTCTGTTCCAGGTAGTTTGTAAACTAGCAGTACAGTCTCCTTATCCGCCGTCTATCTAATTGTTTTATGGCATACATGTTAGGCCAAATTTTTAGTCTCACAGTTGTCGACCTCCCACTTGTCGCAGGTTTTTGTTGAAGCTAAGCTTATTGTATCAAGCGCATCGACGACTAGTGGTGTCTGTGTTCCGGTATTACAGATAACGACCATGTTAATCTCACGTCTATTTGGACGTCGCTAGGCTATCATGAATAAAACTTCAAGAAATACGTGGCTCTTGCGTTAATGTATTATCGTATGACGTCTGTTGATATCGTCTTATGTTTTCTTCCTTCTTTCCCGTATGGTTCGATTAATCAGCAGACAAAGCAGATGGGGAGGAATACATACAAACTCCATTCCCTATTGAGATTAGGCGATCATAAATTATTGACGAGTCCATGTGAGCATTATGACGCAAATCTGCATCATAATGTTTTTCTCACCACAGAGCTTTAACATCAAAAAATGGAGACTACTCTAAAGTCTGGGAGGGCACAACAAGCAGGATTTTGTGATCGAAGGCACATTCACATTCAAAATCGGCCCAACCAGTTGTTAAAGGTAAAGAACTCTTTACGGGCTCACAAGTGGAATGAATCCAGGAATTATGGCTGGTCGACTGAAAACGGCAGACGAGAGAACCATGAGTAAATAATTACCTCAAGATGTATCGGGGGAAGTAAAGGAATCTGCATATTATAGAGCAACTTATCTAGCAATTTTTGTTGCTCGGTTTTAGGAAACTCTTGAAGCTAAAACATGAGGAAATCACAAATATCACGAACAAGCTGTTGTCTTTCCCTCGATAAACTTGATACTTGTGACAACTTGTCTTATGTATCCTGAACCTCATATGTCACTAAGATTAGTGTTTTACTGATAGGAGAACTTAAAAATGCAAGATTGGAGTGGTTATATATAGTTGGTTTTGATTCGAAATCTTACCTTTTGGTTGTGGGTATTCTGACAAAGTTTCTATGGATGTGATTACAACAAAGGCTGATTAGTTTGGTTTCACTAAGTTTATTTCCATTCTGTTTGATGAGTGGACAATCGTACTTCGTTTGATAAATTATTTAAGGACAACTTTGTTTTTTTTCGTTTAAGCCAAATACAGCCTGCTGGAACAGAAAAAACAGCATAAACAACCAAAGTGGTTTTGCTTGTACTTGGCATATTTTTGCCAACTTACATAAACCAGTTCCACTTGAACTGGTAAGCGGTCAAAAAGTTCTGTGGCACTTTCACACTGAATCCACACAGACCAAGTTTGGGTAGCGTGATCACCCTGCTCATTTGTTTTCCCGTTACCTGTCAGTGACAGTGAAACTGTACCATGCACGGCATCAACTTGCGTCGATTGCGGAATGATCCATCGGAACCAGCCGGCTTCTGTTGACGTCGGGAAAGGGTCCGCTTTGTTTGCCACTCCCGCGGTCTGTGGTCCAACAACGCGAAGCCGACGATCGAGTCGTATGATGCAATCAATCATAAGCTGTCTGTCGTTCTCAGTGTCAGAACACATTTGCTTCTGTGAAGGGCGCACACTTTCACCCTGAAAAAGTGGGTTCATTATAAACCCCGAAAAGGTGTTTTTCAATAACTATATTGTAACTGACTGACAGTTCATAGGCTGGTTCCGTCAACAAGGTTTCCATTAGGACACTGATGAAGAGCTTGATAGTAAGCTCCTTTAAAACAGGTCGTATACGGTACAAATAAATTATTTGAACCAATCATAATTTTTGCGATATCTGCCACAAGGTAGTTACAGATTTTTGAAAATGAGAGTCTTCAACAATGGCAGAATTCGTATGAAAACATTTACGCCCAAACACGATGAAGCTGATCACGAGACCAAGGCAAGCACTAATTTCCTAGAGTAGTATTGTACAGCCTTCTGGTGTACTCAAGTACTAACGTTTTTATAAAAAGACATAAGACCCAAAATTCTATCAGTAATTTTTCAGAACAGGCTGGGAACTTCACCATTAGATGAATGTGAACCTAATATGTAGAACTACTTGTTCATATTTCTTTGAGAAAGAAAAAAAGAAAAGACAGCTTCGACAGAAAGTGTCCATTCATTCCTCACTACTTAAGTTAAGCACTAGGGGAAAAGTCCTTCTGATTTGTTGGGTACATAAAAGAGAAAATACTTCATTTAGTTTTACTATGGAAAAGTCGCTTATTCTCAAATATATATATATATATGCAGGAAGTAGTATCTGGATGCGTAAACAAAATTAGCCCGGGAGCACACGACGGTACGGAAAGAAATCATAAAATCACAGCCCACAAGAAATAAAGGCAGTCATACACACCGAAAACTCAGCTCATCTGTTCATTTTTGGACATTACCTCAAAATGGATTCACGGTATGTGTTACCATCATTTCAGTGTCTAGATACGAGATCCGTGGTGCTATCGTATTTGACGTTCTTTTTTCAAATGTGAGGGGAAAAACGCAGTTGAGCTGAATTCTAACGTGTGGCTCTTTTATGGTGTCTGAATTATAATTGAAAGCATACTAGCAATAAAAGTAGCAACAACAATAGAAATTTGTTTCCGTAACTCCCATTTGTTGCAGTGACCACCAGTTCACATTTAATAGGAATACTTAGAGAAAACAACGAGACCAGAAAAAAGGGATTTCTTGTTATTTGAATGCGTCTTTCGAATAGAATTTGTGCAACTGCAAAATAAGTTGATTTAATAGCAAATAGACACCATTACAATGTTGAGATCAGAATGAGATGAGTTTATATACAAGAGACCACCACAGCTGGAAATAGAACCAAAAGCAACAGGCACTGTAACTCACCTCTATTGTCAGTTTCACCACCTCCATTGGTGATATGGTAAGCATTGTGGGAAAATTGACGATGCGTACGGGATAATTCACCGTTAGTTCTTTTTCGGTGAAATTCTTTAGCAAGGACAGAAAAAGATCAGCTTAATCCGAGCAAATGGAGCGTTCGAATGACAAAAAATTAACAACACAGCAAGGGAAAACAAAGCAACCGCGTACTCCCATAACTCCTTGCCCACTTCAAATCTGATAATAAACGTTCCTTGTCTCTGATTTTACTAGTAATAACTCAAAATAGCACACCGTAAGTTCAGGAGGAGAAACTTTTCATAGCTGTTATCTCTGAAATGTTACATGAAGTAAATCCGACCGTTGCATTTCAGTAAGACCGACTGATTTGAGTCGGTGGAACGTAAATTTATTTGGAAAAATAAGGTGAAGTTTATGGTCATTTCTGTTATCATGGATTTGTGGTTGCAATTTATATTATGGGTTTTCTGCATACATAGGAGTTAATGGACCAAATATTGATATTCGGCAGTCTGACTTGGGAATTCCTTCCGACAAATTGCAACGGTGTAGTTATCATATATAGTCACATGACTTTGAGTGATCGCTGCTAGGGTCACATTGGAAATGTACATGCAGCAGTAAGCTTTAAAACAAAAGCTACGAAGCACTCCTTTTCAAAAAAGGACGTTTTAACGTGAATCTGCAGTTCGGATTACGGCAACAAGACCTGAGGATCTGCAGTTCAGTGGAAAATTATTTCTGACATCAGGATCGCAGAAGATGGACGACAGCTTTAAATCAAAACAAAGTGCTTTGCCGAACCCTGAAGATTACCCGACAACTGAACTGAATCCCAAAGCTATAGATTACGAAAATTTTCATATTAGCTACAACCGTGTGTAATATTTTATCTATTGAATCCTTGGCAATTAGCGGCTTAGATAATGTTGTGCTTGGGTAAAGCGCTAGTGCATAACTTTGCATTCAAAATCCTAAGATATAAATTATTTGTCTCATTCCATTGCTTTATTGGAGTCTTGATCGTTCGTGGATTCTGCTGAGTATGCAGAAGCATGAATCATGATTCTGAAAAGTCTGATTTTTGTAGTATAGAGGGATTATTAGACTGGATTTTCGTACTTCAGTGCAAAATCGGCCGTTCGTTTGGACTAATTTTGTCAGGGTCATTCACACGTATGCCATTTGGTTTAAATCAGGAACACAAACAGGCCTGTTGATGTCACGCATACTTTTAGTAAACTCCATTTACGTATGCTTCCGTGGATACCATTGTTGTGTGTGATGGATTCATGCTGATGGAAAACCACGGAATCTGGCCAGTTTTCAGAAGGTGCAAATGAAGAAAAACCGTTCAAAATTGTGATTTATCAATAAACTGTCTGCTTTCCGATTGATGCTATTTTGTTCCTGGAAGAATCTAAGTCCAATATGATCCAAATATACCGACGGACTAAGACAAATATTCAGAAATCTTCTGTCTTGTATGCAACGTCCTTGGGAAATGTGAAATAAACAGGAGTGGACTGCACTAATTCTTTGCTTCCTGATAGGCACTTAGATTGGAATAAAATCATTGATGAACGGACAAGTAATTAGTGACAATCAAACGTTGACCTCAAATGACCTGATTGTTGGTTATCCAACAAATGAGATCAAATTCCAGTTCTTTATTAGTGCAATGAACTATTATTACTAACCTTCGACTACAATATTCTGAGTAGCTTAGGTACAGAAAAGTGTTTGCCTGGACTTACCCTCACTAAATGTATATGAGTCATTTGTTCTCTCAGTCGACGAGTGACATTCTGCATTTAGCAGATGACACGCTGCAAAAAACCTTGTAAGAAACCGGACGATCAAGGTCACCAATTTCCTTCCACTATGAATTGTGGTGAATTATTTGTCTACTAGTGCCATTTCCATGAAGCAATCATTTTACGACTCAGTAAACATCTTGATTGAAGACTGACCCAGAAAATCGCCCGAGTTACTGCTCATGATCACTGTTCCACTAGCGCTACGCCGCAGATCAGAAAGAAAGAATGTGATACTCTGATTGCTTGCATCCAGCAGTCGTGGGTTATGGTAATCCTCATATGGTTCGTCCCGAGGGATGAGACGCGTTGGTGCACGGTCATAATCACCTTGTCCGTTTAACCCATTTACCTTGTGCAACGGTATCTGATAGGAACTCATCTTATATTATATAAGGATCATGAATTTTGCATCAAATCACACAAAAAATGGGAAATGTGTTTGCGCAAAATCTCTAATCGTCTTATCAATTTAAGATTTTAGTCATTACGATGTGCACGCTTGGCAGAATTTCGCGGCAACCTGGGAAAACAGTGGTAACTGGATGCTTCTTTAGTGCTTGAGGTTTGTATGAGATATATTCATAAAATTGATTGGTTCACTTTTATTCACGCCAGAAACACCTGCCTGATAAACGAAACTGATTACTGTTTGTATGATAGGTTTGGCTCTTCGTTCATTCAGGTTCTGACCAAGCCAAATTCAACGTTACTGTTTGCGAATATGTGCAGGCCAGTTCCGCTTAACAGATTTCTTGATATCTAAGAACCAAGCATTTCACCTGAAAATAATTGGATAGTGTTAAGTTCTGATCTGGTCAAGTGGTTACTGTTTCTCTAGGTAATTTGGAATGAACCATTCAGTCAGATGATAGTAGTAAACGACAACTCTTCACCATTGGCTGTTCGTGTCTCAGTGACGATATAATTGCTGTTATGGTTAATCTTGACACGCATTAGTGGTACAAATGGTGCTGTTTTAGTGGTGACCACGATCAATACTTTCAGGCATAACTAATGACTGATAACCATTTACGAAGTTAGGGTTAGAAAATTTTCGATTGTACAGGACACTACGAGAGACACGGGACGTTCAGCAAATAAGATATTATGTACACGGTTGGTTTGGGTTTGCTAAGTAGTGAGACTTTCCGCCGGTGCACTACAGCACAAAATTGATGGGGTTAATCCACAAACAAGCATCAAATTCAGTGGTCACCGCGAATGCTATTGTTATTATCAATACTACTGTAGCCATGAGGGCGTCACTTGAGCTTTTTTGTTCTTTTTCTTGATGTGTCTAGCCCTCCGATTATGAGCACATTGAAGTCTTTAGATGAGATAAGGGATTTCAGATGTATGTATCGGCGCTTTTTGTTTCAAAGCGAGTGGCATGTTTGG
Source organism: Fasciolopsis buskii (assembly GCA_008360955.1). Lineage (NCBI taxonomy): Eukaryota > Metazoa > Platyhelminthes > Trematoda > Plagiorchiida > Fasciolidae > Fasciolopsis > Fasciolopsis buskii. The sequence continues at coordinate 67,193 of LUCM01010159.1, read as the reverse complement.
AGGTGGATCCTCGTCGGGAATTAATCTAGTACCGTAAGTTAGAATTTCCCTAAGCATTACATCGTAATTTAGATGTACTGAATTCAGATCACAATTGCATAACCTTCGCTAACACTACCGGAAAATGGAACGATACTAGCGACACAACCTTGTGACTAAGTTGTAGTATCGCTTGTTCGTTTTAGTTCTTTCCGTTGAGTTCACCGTTTTTCAGCACAAAACTCAGTGCGATCTACAAGTTTTCTGTTTTCTGAAGGAAGACATCGGGGAGTGTAAATCAAAATGGCTGACTTACCTGGGACAGGTTGCGACCAAATAGTCGAACGCATAAGCCGAAGGAAATCTTGCGTGTCCAAAACCCGGGCTGTGTTGGGCGAGCATTTTCACGTACATGACAGCGAATTACGTCCGGAATGATTATCGTTTCACCGGGGTTCAGCTGGTTTTGTTGTCATGAGAACAAAAAGCCAGACAGGAGTGCTGTATTTTCATCAGACTGTCACGGCAACGGCTAAGTTACTGAAATGTAGCACGGTTAAAATTAGTTTATTCACTCTAGCGATAAAAGAAAATGAAAATTGTCGACCACTTGGCTGGGAGCTGTTTTTCAAAGTAAGAAAAACCATCATCTTGTGTTACGGAGCAACTGGAAGTCAGGAATGCAGTGGATAGAAATTTGCACTGGCAACCGTCAACGGTGGACTGCAGCAGTCGGATTTGCTCACGAAGCCGGTTCATTCAATTAGAGCAGCCGGACGAGTAACATAAGTGAAAACAGTCTGCTGAATCATCTGAAGCTCATGTTTTACATGCATATTTCTGCAAGTTGTAAATAACCCGATTAGTGTTTGTCACTTAAAAATTAGTTCGTACAACTACAACGATGTTCTTGGTTTTGTTTATGATATTTTTCTTCGGCCTCCTCTCTACTTAGCCATATGCACAAGAATACATTCAGAGTACTATTACCATGACCTTGCTTATGGTGAGTGGCAATGATAGACTTTTCTTCCGCTTAGTAAAAGTCACCCCATTACAATGTATTGCTTTTGCTCAGCTTACTGAATGGAGTTGCAGAAAGTCAGAAAGGTATCGTTATATTTCATGGTCTACAGGGCCAACATATAAAAACCAGGAAATAATTTGAGGTATCTCATACGTTCAGAGAAGCAACATCAACTTCATTCCGGTAAACAGGTTTTTGTTTCCATTTTGCTCGAACTAAAAGAAGCCATCTCTTTCGACTAGTCGTCCCTAATGATAGTTGAATGAAATCGACGGTGGATCAGACTTAAAATCATCCATAAAATAATATCCGTAATTGAAAACCTTTTACTTTTCAGTGCAAAACCGGACCTATTGGCTGACTCAAGAACTATGACAAACCTGCAGACTACCAAGGCTGCACTAATCTTTGGGTTGTGATTGATTCTACTGGCAGGTACAGGAGCGTTGAGGGACTTATGGATGTCTACGTCTGAACACACGGTTGCCTTGCTGCCAACAACCAGGTGAACACAAGCTAGAGTGATTTTTGAAAAAAGCGAAGTTTCGATGAAAACGTCTTTTGTCCCAAACACCTAAAATATTTGTGGTTATTGATGAACTCATTCTATACTTCTTTAGCAATGTCGCCGAATGTACACATAAATTCGTTGGATGAAAGACGAACTGCAGCTACTTTATTGTGTCAATATTTATAACAGAATCGCGCATTTCTATTGATACTTGAGTAAAATACTCAGATACGACTTATTCAATTCCAGCCCAAAATCGTCGATCCAGAGAGCCACTTTCTGTATGGAATAATTAAGTAAAACACGAGTAAAATAATTCGATAAAATGACGTAGACACTCAGGTAGGGATGCAACGCAGGCAATGTATTGTCGCTTGAGGTTGGCATGAGAGTTAGTTGTGGAACAAGACAGTTTTTATGAAGCTTGACGCAGGAGGTGAAAGCACAAAGGGGACATGTCAGAGTGCAGCAGTTTGAGGTGGTTTGGGAGTATTTCAAGGTTAGACCTAGTGTAAAATTCCAAGTGTTTTTCAATAATACTAAAGGTCAGTTTTGTAGACCGGGATGCAGAATTTCGAACTTTTGCTGCGCAATAAGGGGAAATCCTACAGCAACACATTGACTTAAGGTTGGGAAAACGGACTGGTCTACATATTCCAAGGTCATAGGTCGTGTCCAAACTAAGCCTGAGTTTACTACCGTTAGACGACGGTTGACGTTGGTTAACACCACGGGGCTTATTGGGCAACGATCAGTGAACGTTGCCGTCTGTTGGAATGCCTGAATATTCCAGAATGGCAGTAAAAAAACGTACTGCCATGTCTGGCATTTAACCTGTGCAGCAAGTTTCATTATGTTTCAGTCCAGCGTAACATTCGATGACATTTCGAAATTGATTATAACTGAGAAAGAAACAATAATCAGTGTATCTCGACTAAAACAATAAAACTTTCATGTTCGCTTGTTTACGTAGCTGAATTAGGGAAGCTTGGAAGCAGCTTCAAATATCGCAGAATAGGCCCATGCTTTTGAAAGGATTTCGAAAGGAAAAGAACTCGAATAGGATAGAAACCAAAATATCGACTAAGATTGTTTGCACGCAAGCGATTATGCTATTACATCCAAATTTTGATATCGAATGAGCTTTTTCATCACACAGAACCAGTTGATAGGTGAATTCTTCAGTAACAAGGGTGAAAAATGAGAACCTGTATCTCGAAGGAAGACTAGAAAAAAATTAAGGGAATTACCGGTGGAATTTGAACCAGTGAACTTTTCTCCACGATGATCATTGGGTCCCCGATGAATTCAAGTTGTGCACCAGGAGGCGACGGCATGATGCTGGAATTACACAACTGGATATTGTGGATGGTGAAAAACGAGCTGGGTTCCACGAATTCCGCCGGGCCCAACAGCTGGACCTTGATGGGAGAAGAAGCCTTTTTCAATATGTTTTTAACTTCTGAATACCCAAGAATAGAAGGTCGGCAAAGCATGTTTTGCGAAAACAACCGCTCGGGCCATTCTGAAGAACTAGTTTTGTCGACGAAAGCAGAATTTCACAAGAACCAAACACTCATACTAGAGCAGCACCAGAGCTTTGCGCCGACATGTGGGCACCCTTCTATTTCATTCACCAAAAAGCAGTTTTAGCGCTCTTAAGCGAACTGTGCAAAATGAGCTGTCAAGTATGTGATCCACAAACATAATTGATAATTCCATCTACTATTACACCATTCAATCTAACCCAGTATACTGATACCCGTAATTCTACCGGACTATTCATGTAATTGTGCTAACCAATCCAAGCCTTCGTAATGCTGGGATTGTATATCATTGGACATTTTTGCACCGGAGCCCAAATTTTACCACAGTAGGGCGACGATGGATCAAACTAGCCAGTGTAGCATAACACTTGAACTAGAAACATTAAGGCTGACTACGTAAAAATCCATTCAAATAAAATGTGTTTGAATATCCCGCAAGACGGAAACGAGAAACCATCGATTAAGACGGGCGTAGTTCTACTGGTTTACTTCAAGCTGTTTAATGAATGTGGTAACGGAAGAACAGTTCTTCAGTATTCTCCCTTATATCCATTCGGCAAATTGTTGGTTTCGGTACTGCTTAATTTTGGCAACCACTGATAATGGGCTTGGTCCTCATGCTTCCACTTTGCTTTTGTGTACTAAACCAGAGAGAAAATTAATCCCGCGGAACGTTCAAATAAATCCAACGGAACCAATAGTTAAATGACGAAGGAATTCAACGTTTAAGAGATATGGTCCGTTTATTCTAAGCAGAAAATGTCGGTTTTTGATTAGCGCGTGATTATCCAGTGCACATGAAGTTGTTTTGAACAAGAGCACCAAAAGAAAGCACTACTGAGGCTCAGTCGGTAAACGTCGTATCTAGTAATCAACTTCAGAATGGCAACAAAATGTGACCTTAGCTTTCTAGCAAACAATAAAAAAGTTATAAGGCTAAACTTTCAAGATAGCATGTTGGAACAGAAAAGTAAAGGAACGAAAATGACGGAAAATAATTCAATATCAACATGGAGTCGAAACAAGTAAGCAATCATGGTTTCTTCGTCTCAAATAGAGAAATTAATACAAAAGATAGGATCTCTTCACCGCACAACAGACTTATCTAAATTTATTTGGAATAACAATCTAAAGTCATGATGTTGGGTTCCAAAGGCTAGAAAACCGTAGCAAAATACAAAATAAAATAGAACGCACTTCATAGTTGATAACGGACACTTTGAAGCGTTCCTCATAGCACATTCCTTGCTTGCCTAATTCGGAAGTAGCCCAGGAGATCGGGTCCTGTTCTGGAGAAAATGCTTGCACATTCTTTCGATGGCCAGCGCGAAAAAAGTAAGGATAATTTATTACAATCATCGCCAACTGGTTGCGCTTGGGAAAAGCTTCACTTCATACGAAAAACGAAAATCACATAAATTTTGCGCCACAGGACATGCTGATAGAAGCTTTAGGTGTACCCAGTTGGGCTAATAATCGATATCGGGGTTGGATGTTATAGTGAAGACGGGAATTTGCAGTGCACTATAATCAGTACATAAGACGTGTTTGACCCGTCACCTTCTAAGCTACGCGGATCATGTTTACACGTTTGTGGAGAATTCTCTTCACTCGAAAGCTAAGTTTCATAAACGATAGCGTAATATCATAATAGATATTTGGGGCATGCACTGAACCAAAATCCTCTATGAACCAAAAGGGTAGAAGTTTTTCCGAAATCCATCGCGACAGCAACATAACCAACTGGACTGATGCGTATGCAAGTTCATCGTGAAATCGATCTTCAGTTTACACCATAGAGATGCTCGCGCTGCAACTTTTTTCTCTCGATGATGAACCACCACCAATGTGCAACCAATTCGCCGGCAGCGGGAAGCGAATCTGAGACGAATGATGGGTAGTCTAAAGCTTTATTCCCTAGGTCATCTGGGATGAAGCATGCCAATTAATTCTATGTTATACCCATCTCGTCCTTCACTTCACTTACATGGCTACAGACCCTTCCGAATCATGTGCACAATCAGTTTAGTTTAAAAGCGATTCAGTTTCACTAACATTAACGGTTTTCATGTTGTTGAAAGCAGAAAGCAGGACAGTGCTAAAATACTTACAGGACAACTATCTAGTAATGATCAGAACCACAAACATTTGTCGGGTAAGTTAACTATTTCGCCTAAACCTAGCTGGAGGCATGCACTGTACAACCTGTTCAGGAACTGTAGTTTCCAACTTGACTAGTGGGGGTGTGATGCGGTTTTTGTTGACCACACCGGTTCCCGCCGATTCTGATCGTGATCGTCCCATTCGTCGAGGTATCAGCAGTCATTCTGCTACATTTTGATAGTCGCCATTTAAGAACTAGTGAGGAATCAGGTAGTCCATCAGATTTCAGAGTTGCGGTTGTCCGTTCTCCTAATAAATGGATTAGTCCTAAGAGTTTATAGGTTACCGCTTTTCTCGTCGTATTCGAAAACGATGATTGTTTCAAATACTGTAAACAGCCCGCACATAAAGTTAGGCAATAGCAGTTTCAATTTAAAAACCCGAGATTTTGAATTTATCGCTGTGCCATCTCAGCTGCATAATGCCTGGTATTTAAGGATTGTGATTAGTGATGGGACAGAAAATAGGGAGCCTACCTTTTTACCGAATTTCATCAGAGTCTTCAGTCGTCCTTCACCAACAGACTTTGGAACAATCATGAACCTTACGCTACCATCTTGACCACATTTCCCTGGTTGTCCACAAGTCCCAGGTGGGCCGTTTTTGCCCGAGTGTCCCCAGTGTCCCGGTAACATTCGAGGTCGTTCATTCCACGAATTTCCAGTAACCGACTCGCTTTGATATCGGCCTGTCAAAGCATCAAGGTCGTAATAGGATGCGGTGGAATCACTGTGGCTTTCCGTTCCATGAGAATTAATTAGTCTTCTGGAGCAGTTCGAAGTCACAGGTGATTTGCAAACTTCGTATTGTTGTGAACCTTGTTTATTCTGTTTGTTTGGATAGCTTTGTTCGCTAACGCAAAGCTCACACCTATAAAAAAGAACATTTTTGCTTGTAAAATTAATTGTTCGGCATTTGTCTAGGAAGAATATAAGGTAATAATTGCGAGATGCAAGCCTTGCTTTTAATTTTCTCAGTCGCGCACGTAAAACATGTCAGTTCACATTAGAATGAGACGAGGAACAATCCAATGAATAACAAAGAGCATAGACAAACTAAGGGAAATGTTCGATGGAAGCTAATTGGTTAACGATAGGGCTGCACACATTGCGGGTCACAGAGTGGGTGCCTCAGGCTGTTGATCGACAAGGCCCCACAAAAGGACAACAGCCCCGAGTTTCGATGCTTTAGAATCACTAGGACCGCTTGGTCGAGGTCATTTTGGTGACCGAAGGTCATGAAATGTTTCGCGATTCACAAGGCTGAGTTCCTCGTGCTCGCTTTCTGCTCGGGGGAAGGATGAGTCATTTTTTTCACTAACCTATCCGTTCTGCTTCTGTGTTAGAAGTGCGTATCAAATATCGAATACATTCATAGACGGAATTCATTTATAGGCGAATTACTTAAACTCTTCGTTGATTGAGGGATTTCGCTTGAGTAGGAAAATCATACGAAGTTAAAATTTTTGTCATTGTGAACATTGTTTCAGTCGCAGTTTTTGATCTTCTCATTCAGTGACTAAGTCTTCGTGTAAACATTATGGGCAGTGTACTAATTAGCCCTGGACGTGCTTATCTGTTTCAGATTAAACACCAAATTACAAAATTTACCAAAATAGACCGCCAAACGTGCACATGCTTATTAACACCAACTGAATTTGAGCTCCCGATCCAGTTTTGTTCATTTGTAAATTAGTCGTGAAATTAGACACCGTACGTCAAGCAAAAAGATGGCCATTCTTAGAGTGTATGAGAGTTTTGGTGATTGATTCGAAATATGGGTTTAGCCATCTTTCCTAGACTGATTACCAAAGACTAATCAAACCGATGGAGAATTTTAGACATTCGAATTCATCCTCGCACTTCAGCAAGAACCGCTACGAGCAGGCACTGTGTAGAATTTTCTTAGCAGGGGCCACGTGAGACACAGGTCATGTAGGAGCATTTCGAGAAGAACACAGTGGGAGTAGCTGATTCGCCGTCTAAGACACTCATCCCCGAGCACGTTGGGGCATCCGGGTGCACTTTGTCTTTAATGTTTACATTTATGAGAAGTATGATTTGTTTATGTAGTGGATCTAAGTCTTAGCAATACAAAGGCAGTACTAAGACGGGCTGCCTAATCTCCTTTTGCATTAAAGTATTCCGCTTGCCTCTGGAACGAGGCACGGAATGCCAGCTAATTTAGACCGATGATCTTGTTGTATGACCCTTAGGCATTAATTATGGATTTACCTGAGAAATGAACATTTGCGAATTTGAACGGATGATGTGTTCCAAAATGAGGTTAATTAAGACATTATAATATTCACTTTGTTGTATAACCAGGGTAGTTCTTTAACGTAATTACATAGATTTTCTGGTTGTCAGAAAGTTATAAGTGCGGATCCATAGATGCATATATATGCATATACATATATATATATGTATAGTCTTGCATTCAGAAGGTCTGTCAGGTTCGTGAGGAAAGGAATTATAAGTCAAAGGAATAAAACATCTTATTTGCGGAATGCGCAACAGCAGCGGCGGATTTGTAAAACAGCAAGTAATTAGCGTAGTTTGTATTAGAAATATAGCCAGAAAAACTCTTTCCTCGAACTAGCAACATTCTGTGGTAATTTACCAAGACAAGGGATCGACAGATGAGTTAATGAATGTGAAGAATTTAAAACAAACCATACTGGTAAATAACGTATGGATAATTTAACAGCAATTACTACAAGATTATTATAAGTACAGTACAGAAAATGCAAATAACGGAAACTTACATCGATCCCTCTTCTTCATGTGACGATTCGTGTTGACACAGGGACACTGGAACGTCTGCAGTCATACACTGATCACATCCGCTGTCGCCTGCCTCACAGAACCCATACCAACTATTTTGTAAGCAGGGATCTGGTTCAATCAAATCACTCCTTATCGGGCAACCTTGGACCCATCCTGGAGGTCCACCAGAACCGCCTTCACCTCCAGGGCCACAATGGCCACCGGCACCGGAGGCCCCACCAGACACATTACACTATGGCAAGGAGAATATTTCGATACAATAATGCTCTCAATATCGTAGTAACTTGGAATCCAGTTGCTATATGGATAGCAAAATCAGTATTCACTGCTATATCCAATTTTGAATTTTCCTTACTTTTCTAACTTAGCACAACCAGACAGCGCAAGTAGACTTACCATAGTATCACATGTTTTACGCGTCCGTGTATTCCGAAACAAGTAACCAATTACACTCCTCACAGAACAATGGATTATTCATCTTGACTTAACTAGACTCATCTGTTGGCCATGCATGTAAATCCAGTAAACCCGACCGAGGTTATGTATTGCATATGGTCAGTTTGATCTCCACTTCTGATCCTATTTGCAGGTTTCTTTATCCTCGCCCGTTATTCCTTGCTCACCAGTTGACGTACTGGATCTGCATTGCGATTTGCACTAAGACATGCTCAGCGGTTAACGATCAGATGCTCTACCAATAAACAAATCTCTCAAACTATGAATTGGTTAATTTTATGAAATAAATGAAATGTTCTTGTGTCAACGTCGTCCCCGTGCTATTTATTGAATGGGACTGCAATTACCCTTTAAGCTTGGACCCGAATATTGACAAAACTCTGATGCTTTTACGCCAGACGCTGGACTCCATTCGAGTAGTTGTGATTCTTAATTCACCTTGGCCAATGAGCAGAATAAGATGGTTGATCAGGAAAGGTTTCTACACAACATTGATTTTCACTGATTCGAATATATTTGATCAACCCACGGTGAGTTTTTACTTAACACAACTGTCTTTGAAGAACAAAGCTAACGTGGTAGGGAGTCTGAATAGTTATTAAGAAGGGACCTAGTTTTTATTGTTTTCTGTAGCGGTCTTTGGGCACATTGTCCACGGAATCACAGAGAGCTTTCTGGTTACCGCCGCTGTTCTGATGTGCATCATTAATTTCTTAATATCTTTCGAATAGATCCGGCCAGCTGGCTTTTCTTGTACTCAAAGGAACTCAGCATCCATGCACATAACCTTTAACTCAGATGACATTCGGGTGTTAAAATGAGGTAAGTGTTCTCGAATTTTTTTTTCTTGTATTATAAAAATTGATTCAAATCTTCTTGTATTTCAAAATGGATATTCAGTGCATAAAAATTTTTTTGAATTCCAAAAGATTACACTTGGGAATAGCCTAATTGGAAGAAGACCGTTTCAGCCACAGAAGAACGCGGTTTAACTGGCCAGTTTTCTTTAGGAATTGGGAAGCAATTGGGATTGTGCACTGAAAGCCACCGTGTTGGTATGAAAACATATGTTGATTTTAAAAAATAAAACCAATGACTAAAACATCTAAGGAGAATATTGTTTAAGAACAACCGTTCATATTGAAAAAGTGAAACAGTACAGATTTTACGATAGACTTTGGAAATGAGAAATAGACTTAGGATAAATCACAGCACTTCACATTTATAGGTTAATCGATGTCTATCTTTGAAATCTTAAGAAAACATTCATTGGTACATTCTGATGGCTTTTATTTTCATGATTCACCTCTTCTTGTTTTCAGCAAACCTCAAACGATGTAAATTTCATGTTTGGAAACAAACCAGACAAGCTAGCACAATGCAAAATAGAGGCAGGACAGTGTAATAAATTGAGGGTTCCACATTATGACTAATGTTCACGATGATCAGTATCTGGAACGGTACCATATCAATCGAACTAACCAAACAGCCTTATGTGAGAACGCGAAAAAACGCATTTTCGTATTCAAAATATCCTCCGATATATAAAATGTAACAGTCAGCAGTACTCATTGACGTTCCTATATCAGTCACTGTATGTTAACGGCCAACTAAAAAAAACATTCGCTGAATGTGAACGATAGAACTCCAACGAAATATTTTGCCTGTGAATCTGCAAGCAAACTCTGTGATGATTAGTAAAAATACTTACTGTCCTTTTCGAACTGAGAAACACTCAAGATCGGCAAACACTCGTAAGTGCCTACTAAAAAAAGAAATACTGCTTCGGGAAAAAATCACTTTTTGTCATTCGTTATTTAACCGGATAATGTAGTCGTTTTTGCCCATCAAATCACTAGTCACTTGTTATTCGTACCATAAGAAGTACTTTTTCCAATTAATTCACATTTAAGTAAACGTTGTTCAACTCGGGAACACGTTCCAGTTTGGATTTAGTGGATATGCTTTGCTGACGATTCCGAATAGGGATCTAACGATTGTAAAATGTTTCTATGGCTATTTAACGGCTAATTGCGCATCGATATCACATGGTGAATTATTTTCTCAACCATATTCGTTACTAGCGATAAAAATTGTCGTATCTGTCCAGTATTTCGCAACAGGATTAATCCAAATTACTAAATTCTGCGCCTTGGAAACTGATTTTCCTAGCCTGAAAATTATCTGAAGCGTTATTGCTCTAAAAGTACCACCAATTTTTAAAAAGCAGTCCCTGACATCAGGTTACGTGTACCAGCAAGTCAATATGTTTCTCGATTTTCTGATAAGTTCGTCGGCCCTCATTCATGCAAATGTGAAAGAAATCACGGCCTAGAAACACGTTTGCCCAACAAGGGAAACTACATGACAAATGACTGTAGTATAGTTACCTTCAACCACTTTTCCTGTTCCAGTGAAAAGTGTTTTCTAACAAATGGGCTGAATCGCGTGATCAGATATCAATCCGATAGTCATCAGTTAGGAAGTAGAACCCTTAGTTCTTCCCATTTTTTTCTTTGTTACTTTGTACTTTCGCCGATCAATATCATCAGCCCTGCGGACCATGTTAATTGTGAGAAAATTTCCTGACACTTTTGTCCTATATCCCTAAGAACAGAATGTGGCTAAAACATTTGAAAATTGGTGTTTTCAAGAGCTTTTTCTCCACAGTATTTTGTTGTTGTATAAATTATGGCTACCAAGCAGCATGATAATAAAATGATCCTGATGCATGTTTCCAGAAAACGAAAATATTAGCGAAAACTATGGGATATTGTGTCTACTTTGCTTCACTTTTCCAACTTCGCATTTCGACGCTTTTCTTATAAACCAGAGACAACTTCATTTAGTCGCAAATTATGTATATGTCCAAGTGAACAGATTTTCTCTTTCTATTCACTGCTCACAGACAAAGAATGTTTCTGAAGTTGCTCAGTCGTTTCATTGCATCAAGAGTGACATTTTTGAAAACTTTCTACGATTTTTACAGAGTTCAACGGTACTCAGTGGGGTGTCCTGATATTTCGCCCAATCGTCTTGGACACACAGAAAAGCAATACAACTATATGGCCACTCACCTCAACGAGTTGAAATAGTCGAGAGTCCGAACTCACAACCAGCACCAAGCCCCCATTTCCGCCGGCACCACCGTCACCCCCATTTCCGCCTTGACCACCGGGCCCACCCACGCCGCCTGTCAGGCATTGAGGGGTTCAAAAATAATGTGAAACCAGTAATATGTAGAACAGCAAAGATAAGGTCAACTTAGGCGTGTCTCTGTCGTTTCTTTTTTGTTGGATAATGTTGATATGAGGTAATGTTTTCTAAAAGCGGTCTTTTATTCAAGAAAGCTGTACTATCCGTCGACTACATCAAATCGGGTTAGTTTGCGAATAATTTTATGTGAATGTTTACAGCTGGAAAGAATATTAATATTAAACGTCCTGCAAAGGTTTTACGTTCCACTGTAGATGTTATTTCACTTTTGAGAATTGTATGATTTAGAAATTCCCAGTTTCCATTCTTGTTCTGATTTTGGTCTATAACAAGGGACAGTAGAAAAGGCAACACCGACACCACTAACAATAACATCAGCAATAAGCACATGGACAACAGAAAAGGTGCCTGCAAAAATGACTTCAAGAATGACACTATTTTCGCTCTCACATGTTTAGCGTGTGATAGCATGTTTCTTATAGATATGAAAGTAAGCTTACCATCGCCAGCCTGTAAAAAGCGTGACATATATGAGCGGTTAACACCTGATTTCTCACTCCTATCCCCCAAATCTTCAATTGCAATAGAACGCAGAGCACACTGTAGTAATCCGTCATCATCGTTCGTATGCCCACTGTCGATAAATAAACCCCGATCCTGATATCCCGTACCACCATGCAAACTTCTGTCCATTCGATGCAACGATCCGATCCCTGTCCAGTCATAGGGACGCTGGTGACCTGCCTGTAACAACGAAACAGCGGCTTCGACTGCAAAGTTCCCTTTCGACTGGTCCTTATGAATTGGAGCGCTCCACTGACGTCCATACATCAACTTGCCATTCGAAATCGACGAGAACATTGAGCGGCCGCCTCCTCCTCCAGCACCACCAGAACCTCCTGAGCCTCCCTGTCCCCCGTGGCCACCACAACCACCCGCACCCCCGCGGGCATCCACCTGGACAACTTGGATATGACTTTGTTGTTGGGTTGCCTTTTCCGCGTGACTATCAGTCTGTCCCAAGTACAGAAAGCCGCATAGTTTTCCGTTAAAATACACATGGACGACATCCAGTTCTTCGTTTCGTTCATCCTTCTGGTTACTTATAGGATACAGTTCTATCTGATAAGTGAGAAATGCATTGTAAAAAAATCAATATTTATCTAATGATTCCGTTTACCCAAATTGAATGAAAAGAAATGCGGTAAAACTTTTCTAAACCACTTGTCGTTTCCCTAACTTTACAAAACTGACACCAAAAAGAAAAATGACTAATAAAGAAAATACGCTTCTATTTGCTGGTGAATCGATGTTCCCTATATTTCGTGCACTTTTGGTTAGTATCTACTTCAAAAGTCATCGCAGTTCACATATAATCCAAGCTTTCAGTGAGTTGTGGTGCCGGTGCTGAGAAATTAAATTATTTGTGTGTGAACACAGTTGGCACTAATTTGTAGGCTGATCATGTCCGAGTGGAGTATTCGTAAAATTGAGCTGAAGTGTATTTTTATTCACTACACCTCAATCAAATGCAACTCGCAAAGGGTGAATGCAGTGCATCTCTCACTACTTGCTAGCTTGTAACTAGCAGATCATGTGGACCAAATGACTTTTGTCAAACTCTGCTGGCCCGGAAACAATCGCTATCAAAAGAATTTTGGATGGAGAACAATTGTTGCGAGGCGATATTGTTTTGTTTTCATTAATAATTGTATCAGTTACTTGTACTCCTTACCGACGAACTCTTTATGTCCTACATATTTGTCATAAAAGATGGTCAAGTAAAATACGCCTTCAAAATTGCGCGCATAAGGATCACTGATTGAGTAGTTTTGAGTCACATGAAGAAGTGTGCGGGTGAGCATCTGAGATTAAATCGATTCACAGTGAGCTGGTAGGTGCTTGTTTAAAATACCCACCTATGACCTGAACTTAACGAAGGAAAAATATAGATCAGTATTCATGATTCGTGTTTATCCCAGTGATTTTTGAGCAGAAGTGAATAACTGACTTTAGCTAACACAAACTGTAATTGCATCCGATGTTGATTGTTCTATACTTCTTAAATGGGCAATTACAAATATAAGGAAATTTTAAAAAATATATATGACTGCACACAATTTAGTCTTTTGTGAGATAAACGGGAAAACAAACCTGCATAACCACCTTCCTGGTCGACATTTCAGTGGGATTTCGATTGTAGGTTTGAACATCCAGAAATGATTGGCCACTACTTGTACAAAATGCACAAAGCTGTCGGGAGACGTTTGCCTAATCGACTTAAGTTTTTCAATGAAATACCTTCTACTCCTTATTTCCACATTCTAACTAGACGATGTTTGATCATGACATTAATCACTGTAGTCAGCCTTGTATTCACTTATTTTGCATCCTCATTCTGGCCGTACTTTGAGATAACTGCAAATATTACCTTGTTACTTCTACTTGGTTACGACATATTAAACATTTTAACCTGATCAGCAAGCATTTACCGGAAACTTTAGACCACTAAATGAAGTGCAACTTTTGCACAATATTTTTGGTCACAAGCTACTGAAAAAGTGAAAGTTATATTTGGCCAAACCAAAAGAATAAGGGACGAAACTAACCTAATCCTATTCTCAGCTAAATTAACAGCAAATTACCAAATCTTCCCGTCTGGGTGGATTAATCGATCTACGAATCTTACCAGAATACGTTGTCCATCTTGACCTTGACCTCCAGGCTCACCGTCTTGGCCAAGAGCACCGGGATGACCAGGATGACCATCTTCTCCCCTGGGATAATTGTCAGTGATATCTAACAGGAACAAGACAATGGTCACTGATAACATTTTCATCAACAGCTAAGTCACCAAGGAAATGCACCAGACGTGTCAGGAACAGTCCATCTATCTGGATGAACTCACAGCGATAAACTAATTTGTATAGTCTGTGCATTACCTCAAACGAGAATGAGATGGAGCCATATCTTAAGAGTACCATTTCATGTGCAGTGACTTAACCTCCTGATCCATCATCTGCGGTGTAGTTTCGCATTTGCCTTTCATTACCCTGAATTGATTTGAATAGGCTACAAAACGTCTCGGCGCTGAACATTAAAACCCATAATTATAATACTAATCGATGTACCCTTTTTCCATTAGTTTCTCGGCAATGGAATGAGCCTTTGAGTGCGATCATATTTTAACCTATGAGAATAACAACATTTAACCTGTTTCGAAAGATGTCTGACAGAGATCGGTGCTATTCCGACAAGTACTCTAAACCCTTGTTCTAAAAGTAATGTTAACTCTTGCAACACCATCTTGCCTCGTTCACGAATAATGAAAGTTTTCTGTGGTCAGGTCCTTGTTAGTAACTGGTGAAGACAATTTATCCATAACTCTGCGCACAATGGGCTAGCGTCACGATTTTCACGGCAATGCAGGAATCCCGGTGTCTGATTTCCAATCCCCACGTTTCCAGAGACAAACGACATCTAGAAACCCAAAGAATACCCTAAACATTAAGCGACCAAACTCGCAACGCAAATGATCATGAAGTCCTTCCAGAATGATATTTCATTCGTCATTTACATGGTCTTCTATCCAGTCAAAGAAAGTTCGTGAACTAAGTCGGAACCTGCTTGAAAGGTGATGCTGACGTATATCATTGTATATGAAGGAAGCTACGAAAATGATAGTGAAAATTATCACTTGCTCATAAAGAAACGAAACTTGAAGAATATTATCCAGAATATTGTCTAGGTAGGTCAAAAGTCAAACATTCTCGAGTTATTGCTGTGCAGATATCATCCTGAAGAATCCAAAGCATGTGTCAAACCGTTGTAACCAGAGGCAGATTTGCTGGTTTATTTTGATTTCTTGCTCACATCCATTACACGACATAATGGTGATCAGGGACAAATTAGTATTCTTAGGAATTATTTTCTGTGAAGTTTCTTGTTATTTTTCTCGAACGCCTGTTCTAGAAGTTTAAGACGGTTAAGTTAATTCAACGGTATCAAAAGTGTGCTATAACTGTTATGGAGTTTTCATTCAATATTTAACCCAAAACCCAGTTTTCCTGCGATTTTGTTAACTTTGTTAACAACAAAGTTTAATTGTTTGCATCTCATCAGACGAATCACGTAAGCAGGTATTCAGCTTCTTGCTTATTTTTGTACACCTATCAAGTTGCACAGTTCCAGAAAATTTCGAGTCGTATTCCGAAGTGATATTGAGCAGACAAAATCTTTTGAGACCAGAATCGTGTAAATTTGATTTTAGCGCCATCCAAGCCAATGAATCACGACCGGCTTTCAACTCAAACGATGAGTCAGCAATTCAAGTAAAAAGCACTCAACTCGACATATTTCTTTGTTTTACGGTGACTAACCATATGAGAGGTCTCAGAAAGTAGTATTCTATCAGTGGCCAGTGCACTCAGTTGCATACTGTTCTCTCTTTGCAGGCTAAAGCTCTTATGATCACTCATTTGTTAGTTGTTGAAAAGTTCCCCACTGAGATAGGCAAAAATATGACTAAGAAGTGGGTCAAATGGAAACTAGTCTTGAAATGATAAATGTGAACCAGCATAGTTGGTCGAAAATAGTAAGCGCAAGAATAATCGGTAGACTTTACGATCTAATTGCACGGCTAAATTTGTTGCTAATTCATTACGTTTCCCACCCCGGGTCTAACCATTCCCGAAGCGGAATTTTTCAGCTTAAAGCCGCTCGGTTTTGAGACCGGGAGGTAAGTCCCTTCTGACACACTCCTTACAGACACCTAAACATCGACTGTTGTCAAGACCTGTTTGGCCTAGCAGCTTCATCGAAACAGGCGTGAACGCGTTTTTTTTCGTAGACTGTGTGGAAGACCAAATGTGGCGTTAATTAGTTTGCACGCTGTTCAACATCGGTTTAAATAACCCAGAAATTACAGCTTTCTATTCCCTATCGAAGTCACTTCAAAGCAGACAGCACATCAGAATCGGAGTGAATTAAGTTCTTCCAATCTTATTACCAGTCCGTAGTGGAATTTTGTGCACACCAACGATTAGTTTTCTATGTCGTCCAAATCAAAGCAATGGCATAAGTTATTAAGTTGGCTAAGGTTGGGAAAAATGTTGCAAAAGTTTGTGCAGATTCACATCGACGACGATAAAAACCGGCAAGTTTTCAGTTTCACAATACCGAAAGGCATAGTTTGAGCTGGACACTAGGCTAAGGCAGATAATGCCTAAAGGATATGATTTTCTGGATTTAGGGGCTGTTACTAAAACAAACAGCCACTGACAATCTCTCGTTGACAAAATATAGTCTGCAAACAAATTCCGATTTATTATTCTCTTGAAAATGGGATCTCGATTCACCGAAAATGTGTATCTCACTAACCGGCATTTAAGCAACAAGAACAACATACCAGCGCCGTTCTGCCCTGCAGGTCCTGAGTCACCATATGTGCCATCCAAGCCGTTCACTCCCGTTTGTCCCGAAGCTCGAATAAAAATCTGCGGCTGAAATCGGTATAGGTGAAAAGATTATTTAGCACCCAATTTTGTAAATATCGTCTTTACAGTGCATTCGTTGGGACCCAAGCTATTCATTTTGCCTCGGTAAGGTTAATAGACCCCTTGAGGACAGCAACTTATGTGGACATTACAAGGCATCGTTCAGTCAAAGTCCACACGTTGCTGGTGTTTGTATTCAGCTGATGAAAAGCCGCCGATGTATAGTCCACATTTCTCAGTACTGCCAAACACACACATAATCATTTTTATCGAAGAGTAGTGAATCACTTCACCTTTTACTCTGCAAACATCGAGGTACTAAACAACAATCCTAAAGCGGCTACATTCTTGTTTACCTGGTGTACATAAAGCAAATGAAACTGAACATGTAGCACATAGACTGTTTTTTGGACACCAACAATAAAGTTCTGCTCAGCTTCCAAAAATTCTGTTGCGGATACTAATGCTTTTGTCACAGTTTGGACATCCAGTTATGGCCGTAATCAGCACTTCCAGACATACAGACGACGGCCTCTAGGCGTTGTTCAAGGGACACCAAAAGTCACTATCATCTTGAAAAAGGAAACGTTATGAATTTTTCAAATACGCGGTTATAACAGCAGTTCTCGAACTTCTTCCAATAGAAATTGTCAAAAAATTTAGAATAAACCTCGAGTTAGCAATATCAACTGTGGCAACCAGACAAAATTGATCAACAAAAATCAGTAATTTTCAGTACATAAAAGTCAATATGTGTTTTCTAATCCGTACCTAATCTGCTGTTTATGACTGCTAAGTCGTGTTTTGGATGCAGTCATGGATGAGGACTATTATGTGGTACAAAGTGTCCAATTTAAGCTTATCATTATCGGCGTATTATAATGAATTCTGCAACTTCTTTGAGTCGTTTGGTAATCTCGGATGGTAAAGAAAATGCAATTACGGCAAAAAATGACCGAAAAATATTTCCATTTTACGTCGAAAAGTGTTGATGGTTCTCCAATGACCCACTTTTAATTTCGCGTATTTCCAAGACTGATAACTTCCGAGATGATTGACGGGGGGAATCACTCGGTACTATAGTAAAGTTTCTTTAGAATTCCAGTGTTTCACTAGTCTTAAAAAGTGCCTATGCTCAACCTCCCGAATATCCTACTTGTATTCTTTTTAGTTCCGCATTCCATATATAGGCTCTGACTGCCTGTTTATATAGTGTCATCCTCGACACATTAACTAGACAGTCCTTTTCAAGCTATTTCACAAGCGGCGGTTACCGAAATATGGAGATATCTGTCACCTCGAATTAACCATTTTCGCATGACACTGGCCTGATGTCGACTTCGAAATCGGAAATAAGTTCGTGATTTTTAGTTCACACTAACTTTCAACAGAAGAGCCATTTCGGGCAAAAGTACCTTCCATTCATCAAAAACAAGTAGCCGGTGCAGCTTTTTTGTGCTTAACATTCACAGATGAGATAGCCCGCTGACAAATTTACTCCATCGCTATCCACAGGACTTCTCATGTACCTTTGTTGTTCCGCGTGCTGACTGAAGCAAACAGTTGGATGTTCAGCTTGGATTTTTTTTACATCCATTAACCTTGCTTGCACCACAGTCCTCTAACATAGCATCGTGTAATCAGTAGGAGGATAGGGAAAGATTCTTCTGCAAATTATACTTTGAAAAACTGCACAGAAGACGAACTATTTTGAATCAAAAATGTCACTGGAGATGGCACTGAGCCAAATCACCTGATGTCTTCAACCGTCGCTTGGGTGATCTCGTGGGCCTAAACTCAGTTGCTTAATTTGATCCACACGATCTAGTCCACCAGTCGAAGATTTCACACTTTAACAATGTTTCGTTGACTAGCCATCTCCATCCATTCTTTAAGCATTACATGCTTCGGAGAACAGCGTCAAGCGTGGCAGTTGTTCTGTAGATATGCGCAAAAATATGACCAAAGCAACTTAACCTAATCATCTTCAACATCTGTCGTGAAGACTGAACTCTAGGACGGCCGGCTTTCTTTTGTATCTAGGTTGATCTAATGGTTATGGCAATTCAGTATTAATTATTCGTACGATCGGAAAATGTTCATCCATACTCTAACTTGGAGTCAGCTGCGACATTTTTGGTCTACCGCACAAAGCTGCGGATTTCCCAAAAATTGCATGCACAGCCTTCAGTGCTATGCAACGAAAACTGACTTTCATTCAGTTTCCTTGAACAAGACGTTTCATATCGCTATATACAGAGAGAGGAGAAGAGGCGCAGTGCTCATATTCTTCCTGCTATCTTTCATGTTTACTTGTGAAGAAGTCCACACCTATTATCAGATCCGTCAAAGATTTTCCCCGTGACGTAATATCACCCATGACCGCTTCACTTAAAATCAAAACATGCATCGCTTGCATGGTTGAAATATGCCATCTACGCAAAGATTAATCTGTCAGCCACGCCCCTTTTAAAGTTTACATCGGAAAGGATTTCACCTCAGTCTTTTCTACGAGATAGAGTATAGNAGACGAATCACGTAAGCAGGTATTCAGCTTCTTGCTTATTTTTGTACACCTATCAAGTTGCACAGTTCCAGAAAATTTCGAGTCGTATTCCGAAGTGATATTGAGCAGACAAAATCTTTTGAGACCAGAATCGTGTAAATTTGATTTTAGCGCCATCCAAGCCAATGAATCACGACCGGCTTTCAACTCAAACGATGAGTCAGCAATTCAAGTAAAAAGCACTCAACTCGACATATTTCTTTGTTTTACGGTGACTAACCATATGAGAGGTCTCAGAAAGTAGTATTCTATCAGTGGCCAGTGCACTCAGTTGCATACTGTTCTCTCTTTGCAGGCTAAAGCTCTTATGATCACTCATTTGTTAGTTGTTGAAAAGTTCCCCACTGAGATAGGCAAAAATATGACTAAGAAGTGGGTCAAATGGAAACTAGTCTTGAAATGATAAATGTGAACCAGCATAGTTGGTCGAAAATAGTAAGCGCAAGAATAATCGGTAGACTTTACGATCTAATTGCACGGCTAAATTTGTTGCTAATTCATTACGTTTCCCACCCCGGGTCTAACCATTCCCGAAGCGGAATTTTTCAGCTTAAAGCCGCTCGGTTTTGAGACCGGGAGGTAAGTCCCTTCTGACACACTCCTTACAGACACCTAAACATCGACTGTTGTCAAGACCTGTTTGGCCTAGCAGCTTCATCGAAACTGGCGTGAACGCGTTTTTTTTCGTAGACTGTGTGGAAGACCAACTGTGGCGTTAATTAGTTTGCACGCTGTTCAACATCGGTTTAAATAACCCAGAAATTACAGCTTTCTATTCCCTATCGAAGTCACTTCAAAGCAGACAGCACATCAGAATCGGAGTGAATTAAGTTCTTCCAATCTTATTACCAGTCCGCAGTGGAATTTTGTGCACACCAACGATTAGTTTTCTATGTCGTCCAAATCAAAGCAATGGCATAAGTTATTAAGTTGGCTAAGGTTGGGAAAAATGTTGCAAAAGTTTGTGCAGATTCACATCGACGACGATAAAAACCGGCAAGTTTTCAGTTTCACAATACCGAAAGGCATAGTTTGAGCTGGACACTAGGCTAAGGCAGATAATGCCTAAAGGATATGATTTTCTGGATTTAGGGGCTGTTACTAAAACAAACAGCCACTGACAATCTCTCGTTGACAAAATATAGTCTGCAAACAAATTCCGATTTATTATTCTCTTGAAAATGGGATCTCGATTCACCGAAAATGTGTATCTCACTAACCGGCATTTAAGCAACAAGAACAACATACCAGCGCCGTTCTGCCCTGCAGGTCCTGAGTCACCATATGTGCCATCCAAGCCGTTCACTCCCGTTTGTCCCGAAGCTCGAATAAAAATCTGCGGCTGAAATCGGTATAGGTGAAAAGATTATTTAGCACCCAATTTTGTAAATATCGTCTTTACAGTGCATTCGTTGGGACCCAAGCTATTCATTTTGCCTCGGTAAGGTTAATAGACCCCTTGAGGACAGCAACTTATGTGAACATTACAAGGCATCGTGCAGTCAAAGTCCACACGTTGCTGGTGTTTGCATTCAGCTGATGAAAAGCCGCCGATGTATAGTCCACATTTCTCAGTACTGCCAAACACAGTGAGACATAATCATTTTTATCGAAGAGTAGTGAATCACTTCACCTTTTACTCTGCAAACATCGAGGTACTAAACAACAATCCTAAAGCGGCTACATTCTTGTTTACCTGGTGTACATAAAGCAAATGAAACTGAACATGTAGCACATAGACTGTTTTTTGGACACCAACAATAAAGTTCTGCTCAGCTTCCAAAAATTCTGTTGCGGATACTAATGCTTTTGTCACAGTTTGGACATCCAGTTATGGCCGTAATCAGCACTTCCAGACATACAGACGACGGCCTCTAGGCGTTGTTCAAGGGACACTAAAAGTCACTATCATCTTGAAAAAGGAAACGTTACGAATTTTTCAAATACGCGGTTATAACAGCAGTTCTCGAACTTCTTCCAATAGAAATTGTCAAAAAATTTAGAATAAACCTCGAGTTAGCAATATCAAATGTGGCAACCAGACAAAATTGATCAACAAAAATCAGTAATTTTCAGTACATAAAAGTCAATATGTGTTTTCTAATCCGTACCTAATCTGCTGTTTATGACTGCTAAGTCGTGTTTTGGATGCAGTCATGGATGAGGACTATTATGTGGTACAAAGTGTCCAATTTAAGCTTATCATTATCGGCGTATTATAATGAATTCTGCAACTTCTTTGAGTCGTTTGGTAATCTCGGATGGTAAAGAAAATGCAATTACGGCAAAAAATGACCGAAAAATATTTCCATTTTACGTCGAAAAGTGTTGATGGTTCTCCAATGACCCACTTTTAATTTCGCGTATTTCCAAGACTGATAACTTCCGAGATGATTGACGGGGGGAATCACTCGGTACTACAGTAAAGTTTCTTTAGAATTCCAGTGTTTCACTAGTCTTAAAAAGTGCCTATGCTCAACCTCCCGAATATCCTACTTGTATCCTTTTTAGTTCCGCATTCCATATATAGGCTGCGGATTTCCCAAAAATTGCATGCACAGCCTTCAGTGCTATGCAACGAAAACTGACTTTCATTCAGTTTCCTTGAACAAGACGTTTCATATCGCTATATACAGAGAGAGGAGAAGAGGCGCAGTGCTCATATTCTTCCTGCTATCTTTCATGTTTACTTGTGAAGAAGTCCACACCTATTATCAGATCCGTCAAACATTTTCCCTGTGACGTAATATCACCCATGACCGCTTCACTTAAAATCAAAACATGCATCGCTTGCATGGTTGAAATATGCCATCTACGCAAAGATTAATCTGTCAGCCACGCCCCTTTTAAAGTTTACATCGGAAAGGATTTCACCTCAGTCTTTTCTACGAGATAGAGTATAGAGTTTTGTTTACCGTACCAGAATTCACAAATGATGCTCAATCCCCTGATTTCTCACAAAGACATTCACATCCCTGAACACACTAAAAAGTTTGCCTTTTCAAAAATCCACATTGACGTTCCAAGTTCTAGCACAGGAATTTATAAAGCACTAATCAGCGGTATGCAGGAAACGATCCCTGGACTCTGAAATCCAAAATAATATAGTATATTGTTTTCCTCCCCACATTCATTACATTGGTGCACGACTCCCACATTTATGTCACATCACATTTGAAAATTTTCGAGAATACTTTTTTCATCCAAACTGGGGCATTTACTATTTTTTCCTTTTCTGATTTCCTATGGTATAATTATAATGCGTTTGTCATTAACATGTAACTGCTTACCATTTCAAACCCTGGAGTCACTCGCTGAGCTTAAGGTGGTTTTCACCGAATTATCTTGTTGGCACACAGCAACCAACAGGGGTAAGCCTTGATTGTCGATCACAGCAGGCGGTCGACCACGCGCACTGAATGTAGGTAATTGGGGCCGTATCTTCTGAAAACATCCACCCATCGTGTGTTAGTCATTACAAGCAATGAAATACGTGCTAAAACATTTCGTCAGTGTAGTACGTGACATCACTGACTTTCTGTCACTCTTCTGACCAACGGCAGACTATACGGCACACTTGAGTTTATGAAAGATTTGAGTACCATGTTACTTTGCATTTGCGTTGATTTCCTTACATAAGCATGTGTTCGCATGTCCTTCAGAAGAGAATACACTAAAGTTTGTCATACTATGGCGTAGGCTTGACTAGTCATGGAAGGTAGCTAAAAGCTGGTGAAACAAGCTCACGGTTTCTCGGTAAACCTGCAGACAGGAGGCAGTCATTAGGAGCAATAATAGGAGTAGTAGTAGAAGTAATATCCACGTTACTTTTTTTATTTTTACTTTTTTCGGACTGACTATACATCCATTGAAAGATTGCGGAGGGCAGAGTAACTGACGAGGGTAGGGTTGGAACTTGTGACATTGATGCCTAGCTCCCATGACTGTTAGTGCCTGACCATCATTGGTCGAACAAATGAGAGGGAAAGTGGATAATTTTCAGTAACATTTGTGACTGTAAGAACAGCCCCCTGAAACGATCCACAGTAATCAACCGAAAGCGTTTTTTCTACCTAATTTTGCGCAATGTTCTGCTGCTACAATCAGCAGATTTCCAAGCCAACTTGGGTCTACGGTAGCCAAAAGGTTCCGGTTTGTAAATTTTGATGAGTCTCCAACCTATTAGTGTGAAGAAAAAGTTTTAGGATGTCAAATTACAGATGTTGCTGGTGACATTCAGGAATTCCTAATATGAACAGTGGAGGTGGAAGCATCCCAACCGAACGAGACCGATTTATCAGCAATTTGAATGGAATCAAGATAAGAATCTTGGAGTAACGAAAGCCCTTCAGTGCGGTATGTTCTGCCATTCAATGACTGCGTTTGTCCAAGCCAGGCGAACTAGGAGTTTTGGCGCTAAAACAATAACGCCAGATCTCCGGAACACAAGAGTAGAATATAAACTTATAGATCCGGTAATAAGGAAAGTTTCATTTCTTAAAAAAGATTAAGATGAACTCTCAGGATCTGCTAATTTCACTGATACGAAAGACCGTCTTGGGCCTCTTTTCGGTTAAAAACGGGTAATCTCATCATCTTCCATCACAAAACTCGGATCGCAATAGACGAATAATCCTGTCGGTGACCGCAGTACCCCGAGTCGAATGCCTTTCTAAACGACTTAGACGTCTTTGGCGCATGTTGCCACAGGCTTTCATTGCAGTTCTCATTACAGTGATAACCTGTCTAACTTTTCGAAAAGTGCCACAGAACTCATTGAGGAACAGCACAATATACCCAACCAACCTGCATTCAATTACACGTAATCTTATCAGTAATGATAATTACTATTTACAATAAACAATGTATTTATCCTTGTTATTGTATGAACTATCTATAACAAATATGGGTTAAGCTTTCCCCATCTGAAAGGTTCCACTCTATTACCTACTTTACGCAAAAGTACATTTAAATACTGACAAAAACACACCACAGAAAAGAATTTTGAAGCAAAACAGTATTTTATTATTTCTCCCCTATTCACGTCTAACTTTATTGGTTACCTTCATTACGAAATGTAAATGAGCTTGTTTTCAAAATCACGGTCTGGAGTTGTCAGGATTGCCTCTAGCACCTCTGTAATCTGTTCAACAACTTTATCAATATAGAAGAATTACGGCTATTATCTAGGAAAACGGTATCCAACCAGTTCGACAGAAAGGCCCGAAAGAAACATTGCTGAGGTTTGATTATTGTACAATGATTAATTCGCTGTAATTAGTACTGTAGCAACTTGGATCCATTTCTGTTTCTGTTTTTGTTCATTTGGTTCCTAGTTTTTGCTTAGACTTTCGCTCGAGGGTCTTACAGTACTCAACAGCCTGGCAACTGATTGACAATAAAATTAGGGAGTCAAACGGTCAACATGGGTCAGCTCCTGGCAGACAATCCCAAAGTGAACCGAACCAATTTGACCGTAGTTGTTGGTTGTACCTCAGTTTTTCCAGACCAGTCTAGGAATAGTTCGGCTTCTAAAACTAGCGGTGCTTCGTTGCTAGCCCGTTTGAAAAAAGGCATTTGACAGAAAAATTAGAAATAGACAGTCAGCGCCGACAACTCCATGCGAAAAGCGAAGATGAAATCGCGGAACTAAAGCTGGTGTTTGCAGAGAAAGAAAACGGTCCGGATTCGGATAGTTTCAAAAATTAGGATGGCACTCAGGAACACTTGTCTCGAAGCTCCAAAGTATTTGACAACAGATGTAACTAACTATCGGGTGGATCCGCTGAAGGCCGAACTGGAAATTTACTGGCAGCACATTTACCCAATTAAGATTTGTTATAATGTTTGAGCATTGAATAAAGAATAGAGCTTAGGGAGTAGGGCACATGCACCTGTAGCTACCATACTAATGCGAGGGCAAGTCGGAAAAGTCATTGAGGATTGTATATTGCTGCTTCCAGTGGTTGCTCATAAAGACCCACAGATGTTCTGAGGGGTCTGTATGGACAAGAGCGCGTGTTAGCTGAGTTATCAGTCAATTGTTAATTGAAGGGATTGAAGTCAATTAAGAAGACTCTAAGACGTTGACGACGTTATCGTTGGAAATCCTAAATTGTCAAGTTGCGCTAACATAAATCAATTTCATAAGTGATTTGTATCCATTACGAACGATGGAGCGGGTTTTTCTAACGCTGCCTACTCGAATCCGGGAGTTGCGGGTTAGGGACATTGATGATATTTTGAGGTGTGGAAGTGACCCTAAGTTCAATGATCGGCAATGGTTAGTGTTCCGTCAGGCTCGGATTTCCCAAAGTAGGTTTGGTAAACTGGCATCAGACAGCCTGTCTCGGTGGAGGATCCAAGCTCTCAGCTGGGGGCAGAGCCTGCCGAAAGATCATTCAGATCCCTTAATTTTCAGTGCAACAAAGGGTTTGGGTTCAAGGATCCCCGTTGAAGTATGCCAAGTCAACGATGGACCACACTTAGTGGAGAAAATGTCTTCATCTCCTATCCACTGATGTAAATGGAACCTGGAAATTGCTTAAGAGTGCGGACACGTACAGACCCACTGTTCCGTTGCAAAACCAAGTTCCAGCCCCAGTTGTCGAAGGAGACAACACTCATTAAGTTATGCTTCAGGTACCCAATTTACCGGCCGAAATAAGTCCACTATCGATAGTGAGATGAGACGTGGCCGACGCGGAGCCAGTCGGTCAGTCATCCAACCATTGTGCAACCACCCCAAGATCCAAATGTCGCATTATACTTGACGTTCTGCTAGGGCAAAGTGAAGGATCTAAAGGTTGCACGGATACCCAAGCCTTATTGGCTACAGATTCAGACGTATCCATCATTCAGAGGGACCTCTTGAATTTAATATGTAGGTATGTCTCTCAGTTTCATTGTCTATTTTGACCGTTAACGGAACTGCCACATGAGATTCCGGAATTACCGAGTTGACGTTCAATTCGTTGTCGTGGAAGAAATGCGTGCATCTCGGTGGGCTATTGTTCTAGAGCTGACAACTTTGTGACCCTATTTATAGTTCATACCGAAGCATCAACTTGTGGATGTAAAGGTGAGAATCATTTAAGGGCAAAAGTCTCCGAAGCACGTTGGCCTTTAGAACAGTAACTCGGTGAACGAAACAATTTATGCCATTCTACTAGGCTGAACTTTACTTGGACTAGCTGATAAAGGCCTGTCTAGTGTCAGAAAAATAAATCCCAATGTTGCGGAGGCAGCCACGATGACAAAACAACTTGGTTAATCCTACTAGCTGAATTGAACTGAGTCTGAATGAATTTAACGACGACGATTGCCTAGGGACCCCTCTTCCACGGAAAACCAATTGGTCATAAAAATGGTTACCGACACCATAACCTTAAAAGATGGTCATTACAAAACCAGCTTATCGTGGAGAGTTGCCGGAAGCAGACTGATGGATAATCGCGTTATCGCAAGGGCTTTCTCTTGCGAAGGTTTAAAAGTATTTTACGGAACCGTGGATTCTTTGATAAATATTCTGGTATGGTAAAGAAATACATGTGTAGGGGTTTTGCAGCGATACTCTCTAATGAACATCTAACAAAGAACGATGACCCAAGATGATACCTACCGCATTAAGCCGGGACAAATCCTAAAAAGTCAAACAAGTTGCTTGTCGTGTGCCGCGAAGTTTCAAGGCCACTCTCTGAAATGTTTAGTTGCTGCAAGGATTTGAAGAGACGACTAGCTTGGTAGAAGCACATCTCCGATTCCAATAAAATCCTGCTGCACTGGCAGCCGACATCAAAGAAGTGTTCATGCAGAGGCGAGTGGTAGTAACAGAAGAAGGTGAATTAGGGTCTTGTGGTGAAACAGCGATCAGTTGGCTAGCAATCTCAGTGAATACCAGGTGACAAGATCCACTTGGTGCGACATCATCTCCTTTTTGTGAAGACGTTGCTCTACGCCTACCTGAAACTAAATGGGGATACTAGATGAAGAATATCACTAGAGACAACTCCGACGTTAACGACTTCCTTGTGTCTTTGGCAACCATTCGTGACGCGGTGTTCGCAGTTCAAAACAACCCTTTACTAGCAAATGCAGGCTTCCGACTGCGCAAGCTGGTGTACAGTCGTAAGGAAGTACCTGAGGTTCCCTCGGAATACGAATCGACTCGGTCGACCTTCTAGACCTACAGTTACACATAAGCGCCAGAAAAAACGTTCAGATTAGAATGGAACACCATGGGAGGTAACTTCCACTTCACGTTCGATTTCACTTCCATTTCACTCAAGTTAAACCACGAAAGTCTTGGGAGTTGTCAACGACCCCGTCAATATTCAACCCACCGGGATTCTGCCTGGTAAAAAGATGTTGCAGCAGATGTCATCAAAGGCTTGACTGAAGAAAGCCAACTGAAGAATCCCAGTTGAGACTCTGGGACGAATGGTTACGAAGTATGGGGACAATCTGAACCCTAAAGGTTCGACTGCTTGTCTAAATTTGACACAGTAGACGGTGAAACCCAGTTGCGTGTATTATGCAATGCCTTCGGGATTGGTCATGGAGCAGTCGCGTACGTTAGAATCCTCTCCAGTGCTTTGGTTTTATGTAGTACGCTGCTTTTCCCCAGGTCAAAATAGACAGTGAGCATCCCTCGACGGGAGGTGGCCGAGGCAATACTAGTAGTAAGGATTTACTGTACCCTTGAGGAGGAGGCATGAAGTGGGTTCCACAAGATATACTTCTGGATGGATTCCTCCATGGGCAGATTCGGCACCTATGTAGTGAATCTGTTGGCGAAAATACGCAAATGATCCAAACCTTATCGGTGTGCCATGTAAGGTCGGAAATGAACCGTGCATATTTGGTGTCGAGAGGTGCTACCTCAACAGAGGATCTCGAACATTAATTCAATGCCCCACAACTCTTAACCACGGATGAAGCGAATCAATCAACGCTTCCAAATTTAAGAATACCATCAGATATCTAACTGAAGCAGATATCTAGGAGGATTTGCATGACTTTAGAGGGCAATCACGTCGAGTCTTTTCCCGCAAGATACCCGGAATGGTTAAAATCGCTGAGATTCTTGGCTTGCCTTCTTTTTTATAAAACTTACTTTTTCACGAAGGGAAATAGGGGGCTCAGACCAAACGCTAACCGTAGAACTCATGAAGGTGATAGGCATCAATGGTAGAAGAAAGCATTATTCGTGTCACACGAAAGCATTTTTATGGAAAGAAGTCGAAAGTTCTCCAAAAGACGAAAGTCAAACGCGGTCCTGGCAGCCAGTCTATACAGCGGACGACAGCCAAACTTAATTCCGTCATACTCAATGGGTTTATTTGTGTTTGTGGAATACCAAATTATGCTAATCAACTTGAAAGCGCAAGGAGTTTTTCACAGTTTCCGGGTCTCATACTACCACGAGTGCCTTAATCCGGTGGTACCACACAAAGGAAGTGCATACACGAACATCTCAGGTGCCAGCAACAGTCCGCAGAAGGTCTGGTACAGTATATGGGGGAGCTGTAGTCAGTTGCATGATTGGGAAATGATGGAGATGCTGGAATTAACTGACAATTGTGAATGAACAAATGAAGGTCTCGCTGCCAGCCAGCAGGACCCAACAAGGTTGGCTACCCTTTCGGTATGTCAGAATAAGTTATTTTAGTCCGATTCTAATCGTAAGACCGAGAAGCGATACGGATGTCCGTTCACATGTACTCAGATTTGTTCTCTTATCAAGGATTCCTTTGTTACGACGCTATTGAAATGCTTATCGAGAAAGGATGTACCATTGAAAACCTTCGTAGACGACGGAACAAATTTTATAGGAGCTCAACGCAAACTAGGAAACCTAGTAGAAAGCTAGCCTACGGGCAGGATTCCCCATAGGTACATGCAGAGGGGATTGCGGTGGAACTGCAACGCCTCACTATAGTAGCCGAGGAGGCAAATGGGAAATTTTGGTGTTTTCGGCGAGACACATACCGTTTTCAGCTTGTAAAGAAAAGCCAGTGAACAATGAGACACCGGTCACCTCTTTCACGGAATATGGACGAATAGGGACCAGAAGGCCATTAGTACCTGTAGCTTCCAATTGTCCGGCTGTCATCTTCAACACCATACTCATCATGAACTACGATTCTGGTGAAATGCAGACAACTAGATCATAGAAGAGACTGGTTTGACAGTGAATTCAAAGTAATCATCGGGTGTCTGTGTTTTTGAAGCGATGGATCAAGGAGTATCTTCCACTTCTACAGGAACGACAAAGTGAACTTAAGGTCAGGTGATGCAGTACTACTCGCCTTGGGAATCTTACCGAGAGTTGCTTGTCTGATCGAGGCTTTTTGAGAACCAGGTTTACCATCGAGGGGTTAGCACGACGCGATATCTGAAAGCCGTCTAGCAGGGAGCATTAAGGATAACCTGGAATTAGTCCAACAGCCAACTTGAAATCTCAGCACATGAATTCGATCAAGCAAACGACGGTATTGGTTCCAATCTACTTTCCTCTTTTTTCCGAGTGTTCTGGGACGGTTATGCTGTTGCTTGTCCTCTTATGGTTTGCCCTATAACCCCATCAAAGGCATAAAGCAAGAAAACATGAAATCGTTCACTCAAACATTCCATAGTTGATCGCTGAACCCACCAACAACCAGACAATCATGTGAAACTCAACACCGGTGTCTCGAAGTTAGACTGAATTGTGGTTAGAAATTTGTGTCACAAAGCAAAGTGATAAGCAGTTTTGTAGGTCGCCCAAATTACGGCGCAGAAATTACGGCGTAATATGGAAAAGGGGTGGAGTGACTGTGAACAATAACTGTCAACACAATGGAAGAAAATACTGAATCACTCCTTTAGGGATTCAAATTGTGTACCGAACGGATGTTTTCTGGCATTTTGAAATAAGTACCACCGAGAAATTGTCAGTCAAAAGCAAGTGGCTGGGATTCCATTATCTGGACAGCATTTAGGCAGCCGACGAATAAACATTGCAATGGTGACGGTAGTAAGTGACCTCATCAATGCAACTTCGAGTGATAAGAGATGGTGTGACAAATAACTAATCACCAGTCCTCTCAATCCCATAAGTGCATACGTAAACTATAAAACATTCTTGGATTTTCGAACGTTCGTTGGAATTATATGGTTACATTCTTATCCTCGGAAAAATTACCCATGTTGCTCAGTGATAGTCTCACAAAGAGGGACTAACACTGCATATGTTGAATAACAAAATATTCATTACTTTTATGCTGGACTTCAACGGAACGTCATATGCTAGAGACCATAAGTCAGTTGTAATGAAATGTTCTTCGCTTGTCTCCCTAAGTATAATGTAAATTTCAAGTTTTAGCAAAAGTTGCATGTATAACGGTACTGAGATCACAATATACGAAGGGTAATTTGTGCACGACTCTGATTAGCTTACTTCTGCCTTAGGCTGCGTATTCTGATCATTTGTGGAACCGGTCTGAATCGTGCTACCTGACTGTTCTGGTGCAAGTGGAGGTAGGAATGTGTCATCACGGTCACGTCTTATCCACTTCTGACGAACGAGTGAAGTCCACTCAGTCGCGGGATGGTGATCGTGTAATCCGGCACCAACTTCTGTTTTGCCTTGAAATGTGCATCGATCGGCATAAAACTGGCGCAATTTCTCCCCTTTTGATGAAGAATCGGAACACTGGATACAAAAGAAAAGGTAAATAGACCAAAATTACTAGAACCCGATTTTGCCGTTTAACGTGTTAAATTAAAAACACATCTTCGGCGTATATTAATCTGTGCACTTTGTGACAAGAAACCATCTGTTTTTATCAACTCATTTCAGATGATTTTGTCACCCTCGATGAAAAGTCATGCTCTACATGACCCAACTGTCTAAAAGCCCCCAACTGATGCTGGTATTTACACAGTTTGCGCATTAGCTTTTTTGTATCACTTTTATTGTAGCTGTTATCAGATTGATGAACAGAGATACATTTTGTTGTTGCAAATGTTCATGGGATAGTACAACTTCAGCATTTTTTAGAGATTGAACTGTGACAAAACTGACTGAGATCATCAGCAGCACGGAATAAGTCACCTAATGAAAGCGTTGTAATATCTAACCACTATTCCCAGTATTTCAGGGCACCCATTCACTTAACAAAATCGGAATGCAGACGACTCTTCGTTGCTCTGAGAGGTAGACTGGAAAAACTTCTAAGGTGCAACTTTTAAATCTGTGATTTCTGCACAGCACACAGAAGGTGATTTATCCTCGAATCAACTGAATTAGTTTTGCTTGATAAACTGGGACAAGTAAGCTCCTTTAAATCTCACGTTGTGTCCCGTTGACTACCTCCTCCATTTTTACACTTTTTCTTACTGCACCAATGTTGTACGGTAGATCGAACTGCTATGATGCAACTCCGGAGGATTTCTAATATAACACGTTTTTGACATACCCCTCGACCTATTCTGCTCAGGTCTGACTTCGGGGCACCGTTTAACGAGCACGAAGTGGTATTAGAAGACACCGTCTTTTCCGTCTTATCTTAAATATTGATAGTCAAAATTGTGAAACGTGGCTCACATTTCCATAACCATCACCGTGTCTGGGTAGTTTAAGGAAGTCAGTTTCGACTCAGTGAGTTTACTTTTCTTCCTGAACATTGAACTCGCTGAGCCAGAAATAGTCTCAGCACACAATCAACAATCATTCATTCAATGATCAAGTCTGCTGATAACTAACATCGCTTGTCAACCATGTAAGAAAGAGTGAATCTGACGAAATTTCTCGGGATTTAGTTAGGACAGTGAACCTCATTTCGTGAGTCGTGCAGACTGTTGGACCACCTGCATAGTGAATGCCAGTCAGAGCGAAGTTAGCAATGAGAACAGGCCAGTCAGTGGTCAGGATACCTTGATACAAAACAGTTTCACTAGTGTGCGTTGCCTGTACACTGTTGCAGTGTGGATGGGAAACCGGGACCCTTGCAGGTCTTGTAAATGCAGGGTCAGTAGTTGGTTGGTTGAATCCTACAACCGGGATTTGCGCCAAAAGCGACTTGCACGACCGAAATAAAATGTTAGAAAAATTGAATTTTCGGCATCGGAAATCTCAGTCCTTTTACAATCCAAATGTAATAACTTAATGAGAAATAATTACTCATTTTCAAAATTGTGCATTTAAAAGCTGGGGGAAAACGCGCAGGGATGGAGTGCACCAAACATATTTCGCACACTGTGCCAATTGTCTTTTTCCCCTAAGCAAAAGCAAATTGCTATTTAGTTGGTGTCCTTTAATCAGGTTTAAACCCACCAACTCAGTATCGCCAACGAAATCTGTCGAGAATCAAACTGTCTACCCTCGGTCGATCTGAACAAACCTTAATCGGACAAGTCCAAGTATACTTTTTCACTCATTTTATTGTAACTATACCTATCTGAACAAAAACATTTTGCTCAGTTACCATAATTGGTCAGTGTTGTTAAAATGACGGTAACACCCAGGAAGGCATTATTCGCCATCTACATATCTATTCCATAAAATATTTTATTGTGTTTGACCGCTACTACGCTGGCAACCAAAGTGTGCCAGATTATCACAGGTTCTTTTAAGGTCAACACGATATTCAATACCACGCGTAATTTGCTAGCTTCAAGCCGTTAGAAGTCGCTTTTGCAGTGCTGTTCACCTTCCCGGGTGACCGCTCAAATGGGAACAGAACAGCAGTTCAGTGTGATATTTTAGCATGCCAGCTCTTCTAAACCACAATATTGCGCGATTAGTCACCACAACATCGCCACTAAATAAAAGTTGTTGTCCTTAAAATCGATCTTCCCAATTTTTGATTGGCATAATTATTGCGGAAAACTACTTTCTACGCTTTTGTGATGCGTGACATTGTTCCTCCAAATAAATGATCAAAGCCGAAATGTTATTTCTTTCAAACCCTTGAACTTATGCGTTTAAAAGCACACTATTTTCTTCTGAGAGCTCATAGATGAAGTCACGTGGTAAACCATTCACGATTAGGAGTACAGGTTTGGTTCATTCATAAATCAAAAGGTCCCTATCTTTACGTGAGCGCCAGTGGCATCTTAACATACCAGTCTGTAGTAACGTAAAATTTCTGAAAGCCACTTGGCTGGAATCAGAAACCGTTACTTTGGGCAGTTACATTGCAGTGGAAGTACCAAGACGAGGCCCACAAAAGGGCAACTTTTATTGTCCCGTCGTTCCTTTCTCACAGTGGCATTTGCAACAGTTTGTTATCGTCAAAATCGTACTAGTCTAAGCTGGCAGCACAGCACAAAGTTTCACAAGCGGAATGTCCAGCACAATGGTTAGGATAAAATGTCAAAAATCGGACAAGAAACTGCTGGGTCTTAGACGAATTTTTCTTCGCTTATATCCCACAGAACCCCTTGATGTAGGTTGCTTTCTCTCTAGTTTTTATAAGCTCCAAAACAATTAGGTTATTGATTATTTTTTTCTGCCGACGGATAGCATTCATGACAAAAAAGCCATTTGACAGTACCGTATCATCACCTTTGTTAAACTGAACACAATTTCCATATAATTTTGGCTGATCGCCATGGATACATTGCTAATCTTCGGTTAGTGCATTACGTATTAAGTCCCTGGACTGGAATTGAGTCACAATAAGCTTTTACTAATGTCTGCTTTTGAAAACCAAGTCACCGATCGATTTTTCTTTATTTCACATACCATCCGCTCGCCAATAATGAGACTGTCTTCCGCAACAACGACTTATTCATTTTCAAACATCCAAATAATATACCAACGAAACCGGTGATTCAAAATTCTTCGAAATTACAACAGCTGCCTTCAATCAAACCTCCTTTCAATGAACTAATCCGTCGAAGTATTTCTTTAGAATGCATTTAGTGCACAAAGCGATTGCATATTCAACTGTTTGCATGAAGAAGCACAACATATATGGGATTGCGCAATACATCCTTAATCCTTTTCCGATTTCTCATGCCCCACTTAAAGCAGTCACTATAGTTCTTTCTACAGGCAAGATATCAAATGAAAAGCTGCAAACAGTTGGACGTAAAAGTGGATCAAAGGAATTCGACTGGAGCTTTAAACAAGACTAAATTCGAAAAGGAAAAACGATCCGCTGCTTACAAATGTAAATATCTGATATGCAAGAGATTAACTCGTTATTGAGAGTGAAATCGTTTCTTGCTTCTGCTGTGGATGTCCCCAAATGTCTCGTGCTTAATTACGAAATGCTTGCCTTCTAGGTAGAGTTCTTCAATCAGTGGCATGATACATGTCAATGTTCCGATGATTTCATAGTCCTCAAACCGGTCTCCATTGGTTTCTCGGGATAGGTTCGGTTGTTAGAAAATGTAGCTGCCTCTGATCAGGTTTACATCAAAATGCCAGCGTCCATGCATGCGAGCCGTCGCTAGAGCTCTTGTGTACTTATGATCTTGTTATTATCTTTGGCGTGGATCTCTTCGACGATACTGTTTGGTTTTCCCACTTGGCGTCTGCTAGATTGACATTTTATCTCAAAGTTTAGGCACTTGGTTACCGAAGTTTAACACTTTTAGTTCTACTTCGAGCATGGCAACACCTGAACTCAGATTTATGGATGCGGGTCTGTGGTTCGATTTGCTGCTCCAAGTTAGCTGAACTGTTTACTCCCATCCGTTTGTTCACGAGATCCAATTCAGTGTCTTCATTTATTGAATTATCTCAATAGCACCAGGCATCCAAATATTCCTTGAGTTTTTTTCCTAGCCTGTTAGTTTCGACTGTGAAGATGAATGCACATCAGCATTTGAATCCCACATAAGAGCTCCTTTTTCCCCAAAAAAACTGATTTATACTTACAAGTCATCTGTGAATTTCTGTCGCGGTTTACCAAGTTTTTCTGTCCAGGATACCATGAAAATTTTTTGTATTAAAAACCAAACACACTTCTCTGACAGACGTGCGGCGCAGTTTCGTAATCACAAACTGCGGTAACTCTTCCTTATGTTGCTCTTATATGCTGTCCGGGGTACAAAGTCTGCGGTAGAGGCCCTTCAACATAAGGAAACTACCCTAGTATGAAAACTTTTCTTTAACTTGAATGGTACAGAAGTTCTCAGCGGTTAAATGTTCCCCTCGAGTTTGGCAACGAAACTGAAAAATTTTGTGAACAAAATCAGTCATATTTGGGCTGCACAAAGTGCTTTTGGAGAAAAATTACTAATCCAGTCACGTGTTTTCTATAATCTAAATTATATTTTTGACTAATATCAAATCGTCATTGTTGGGCCCAATATAAAGTAAACCTGAATCAATGTATTCAGGTAAAGAAGAGAAACCTGTTAGATGAAAAACCATTTGAGAACTGAATGGTTCATTTCCATATGTATTTGAATTTACTCATTTTCCAGAAGATAATTTTATCTCGATGGCATTGTGAGACTAAGGCACACACTTTTTCCACAATAATAAAAATGTTCGACTAATCTACATCACGCGCGGCTGTAACGAGTTGGGAAACTGGATGAAAGTAAATGGACATTGCTCTACGGCTAGCAAACAGTCGATTTTCTGTCGAGGTTAGTTCCAGGTCTAGAATTTCATGAGAAAGAAAATCGTTGAGTTCCATGCGCTTCAGTTGTCACTGATTCGAAACCCGATTGCATCGTCGTCGTCTGTGAAACACTAATGAAGCTGGTTAAACTAACTCTGGCAGCATTCATAGGCTCTAGGTATGCATCTTCGAATATTTGGAATTTTATTACTCACCCAATCCACTAACTACTGAAATGCATTCCACAGTCAAAGATTTATTGAAGTTGTTTCTATCACTTTTGGTAGATAAATTGCGAAACATACAATGACTAATACGATTTCAGCAATAAGAACAACAAACATTTTGTTGCTCTCCACCTTTTTCGTTTTCAAATTGCTGCGAGAGGAGGCCGATGATAGTCACCAGAAACAAGCACCTTTTCTAAACAGATGCATCGTGGAAAACGATAGTGGCACCAGTGATTACAAATTTTGTTAGTTTCCTAATAAGGTTATATATGATAATGGAAAGTGTTCATTGCGGTGTCATGATTTGCTGAAACCATAGGGTGTATGGACTGATATCAATCGATCTTCACCAGTGGTCGTGAAATAAAAAGCAGCGTAAGTGTATTCCAGCTACGTTCCACTGGCATTCAGATGTTTCCATACCGTGTTCCATGTGTCAAAGATAAGGTCCTGTTGGTTGTGAATTTACACATTGCACATTCACCCAGATACTCTAGACCTACTGACTCATACAATTCTATAATCAAAAATCTCTATGTAGCACCAGTGCTTGGCTTGACCTCTGGATGCAAAGATAAAAAGTCCACTTTTTGGAATCATAAAAAGTTTATATCCACCGAATCGAAACTGGGAATCTCATCCAAGGGAAAGTTTTTGATTAGGACATTGTGGCTGCCAAATTTAACTCCAGTGAATAGCGTGGTTTTGTATCACCTTAACCACCGGTGGAATATGTCTCTTCATCATTGGCTTTGAGGTTCGAAACGCATTTAGTCCTTTGGAACAAAGTCAGCACTAATCTCCAGGGTATCTCTGTGTCCAGACCATGTACCGTTGGAACCGCCGTAAAGAGGAAGAACAATCTGCGAGATGGAAGGCAGACGTTAACAATACCGTTCTGACTTCCCCAGGCATAGACTTCCTACTCGATTTTCTACCTCCACGCCATCGATTATCCGTTAGGATCCGTGGTTCGTCAACAGATGAACAGTGCTTGGGAGGTTAATCCAGGACCCTACCGCAAGGGGTTTAAGCTACAAGGCATGGATTGATCTGAGAGTCTTGCAACCAGTTGGTAACTGACGTTTGACGGCTCGGCTCATAAGTCTTTCGAATAGGGTTACAAATCCTGGCTGTCCGATAAAAATCTTCGTCATGAATGTCGATGAGCACGGAGTCGCAGGGTTTTTACAGTACCCATGGCTGGTGTGGAGTCAGAGTTCAACCATCCTTCCGGTGTTGATTAGGGCACACTAGACAACATCTGAGGATTTGTCAACCAAACATACTGTTCGCCATCCACTTTTTCTTTTTATTCTGCCATGCGGAAAACGCAAGTGATAAAACTAGTCATAGTATGTTTTTAATCTCACAAATGGAGGAATGTTATTCAAAATGTCCTAAGAATATTCCAAACTGTCAGCTTCTAATTGCACAATCCTACTGACCGCACAACAACTTGAAAAGTGGTTTCTGCTTCTCACACGTAATCTGGAAAAAATTACCAGTGCAATATGTTTAATTAATTATTACTCAATCATCAATCATCACCATGCCCCAATTATTCACTTGAAGTTGGTTTAATAGGAGTATTTCGTCAATAAAACCGAGTATTCTTATTGAAAGATATAAACCTGACTAATTATTTTCCCGGGGTGCTGGTATTTGTTAATTCGGAAACAAATATTCATTACCTTGTTAGGGGAACAGCTCAGGTAACTTTTGACAGGCAACTGACAATATCGTGACATTAAGTTGACCTGTTTCTGCAAACAAATTAAACGGTGTCCTTTCATCTCTCAGTAGGTTTTTTCTGCTGTTAAGGTAAGTCGGTTTATCAGAACAAATGAGCGAACAAAACGGAACATGAGTCGGACTATTCGCTCCTTATAAATTCTCAAATTAACCCATCCCAATAGATAAGGCTACTGGCTAGTCAACAGGGTTGATAGATTGCTTCACTTCAATTTCTCGAAGCACACCAACATATGTCATGTGAGCCTGTCCTTCGTTCTGAGCAGCTGAGGTATTCCTAGTTGCTTCACAAAACTCTTAGAAAACAAAGCTTTCACTTTTAACCGATACCTATGCCAGTAATGAAACCCAATGGAACACGAAACTTTGGTTCTAAAAACTCCTTCTAATTGATCGCTATTCGTTAACCGTTAGATTCTAGTTATCTTGTGGGTTATTTGCCCCGGTAAATTTGCAGCAGTTGGTGTAGTTGAATGCAACTATGAATAATGTCTGTTGTTGTGTGCGTATGCGTAAGTCAAACACCCTAGTTCCTAGTTTATTCGCCTTGGTTCAAGTGATTGGCTCATTCCTGACCATTTTGCCTTTGAGTCCTCGTTTGTTGTCGCTGGCCACATGGGGTTCCAAATTCAAAATGGTAGTAAACAGCTCCACATTTTTTCATCAATTCTGAACAGAAATGCAGCACTCGTTGCATACCGAATCGCTGCATGCGAAATACCATCACATCACTGACTAGAGTTGTTTAACACAGGGAGTTTCTGTGACATTTTATATTTTATATAAATTGGTTGCTTTGACTAGAACTTTTCGTTAAAGTTCGATTGCATGGCGAGTGAATCGCATCAGGTCCACAAATCGTCCCTTGATGCATTATCAATAATGGACTTCGAGTCACCCAATTCAAAAAGAACATGATTACTTTAATTGTTCAGTCACACTTTCTAAATATTAATAAAAAGCCTACAAGTGCGACATCTTACCATCAATTAATAAAAACTCCACTAGTGATGCCAACAAATTGTGAGCTAAGGACAATAATGAAATACTTACCATGGGCAATGTAACTGTACAATCAAGACCGGGACTCCTATCATCTCCCCCCAGAATCCGGCACCATTGTGCAAATGCGAACAAATCCAGTGCTTGAAAAGAGTATGTACTTTCACTGAAAACAGTAACGGACAGTACACAAATGTCAGTTAACAATGGGCATGTGTTAATAACAAACTTGCATTGATTCGGTGGAGAAAAGGTGCACGGTGAACTTCAAACGCTCTGTCCAAAGTTTCACTGAACGTGTTGGGTACGGGTGCATCAGGCTGACTGTGGATGTCTGAAACTATTTTTAGCCATGCACATAAGGAATAATGGAACGGAAGTTTGTCTCACCTGCTCGACAAAATCATCCCGACTACAGCTATACAACACGGAACCTTGACATCCTTTCCGGTATACCATCCATTCTTTTCGCCATTTGCTACGTCCGAAAGGTAGTTTGATCTGACGATATAGGAAGCTGGCGAACTGAACCGACTCTTCCGTCATTATGGTACAGTATTTTTATTGATAAAGCACACTGATTTACATTCCGAAAACGTCATCTGTCTTCGTAAACAAACACGGATAGCCCAGACAAGAACAGGAAAATAATTTCCAAAAAATAAGTGTTAGAACACAACCCTGAAGAGGATTTCGGATAAAGGGGCTGCCCAAATGTTCTCGGACGAAACACGTGCGTGTCTGTTTGCAAATCAGGTAAAATGTTGCGTTCTTTCAGGTGAGAATCTAATCTGGGGTAACAGACACACATACACGGTTGCCGGTGGGATTGGTGGGTTTTAGTTGCTCGCTTGTCCTCACCGACCAATGCGCACGGTGGACAATGCCAACGGTCGTCCAATAAGCAGGATCTGACTGTCGTGGTCGTGTAAGTAACATCCAGAGTGATACTGATGGCTGTTCGATGGGAGTTAGGTTGGCACACGTACTTACCTATTGGGTTATATAGACAGCTGATAGAGTCAAATCCACAAAGACCATATCACGCGTTTTGATGCATACCTTGGTTTAGTGAATGTTAACCTAAAGGCTCTTCTTTAAACCCTGTTTTACCGTTACACACGAAAGGAGAATGTAACCTGCTTTGTAGACCAAATCCATAGTCGAGTATGTCAAGATGCACAAATTCTTATCCAACTTAAAACTGGCCTGTCCTAACATGAACTTGACAGAATGTCTTGATCGATTCCACTGAGTATCCCTAAAACTGGATGCTTAGCTAGTTAGCTAAACTGAGTGCTCTCTATTGGATATAAACAGCTAATGGTTCTTTTGTGCTAAACGAAATTTCCCACGTTTGTTTTAATAATCATACTGCTAATTAGTATAAAGGAACCGTGAGTCACATTTATCTCTAATGCTGTGCAGGTAATGTGATATCACTATTCCCACCTAAGCCTCAAATCTGACTTGAATGACTCTGACCCAGAGAGTCAGTGAAAGAGGTATTTGCTCCGCTGGAGTGCAGTCAGTATCTTGCCTATACTGTATGGTAAAACGTTATTACTTCAGCCATTGCATATCAGCAATTATACACACGCACAGTCACCGGATACTAAAATGTTGTACCTAACTGGATTAGCCCGTCAAAGTGGAGTGGACGGAGATGAGTCAGACTGCTCCATTACCTCTTTACTTCCTTGGGCTACGGATTTCTAGTCCCGGTGTGGGTTTTGTTGAAGATAGCCTTACAGTCTTCTTCACCAAGATGAAACAGCCAGAAACTGTTCCAGTAGTTTGGAATAGTCATTTTGAATCGCTCGTTGTCCTCCGAAGCATCTGAAAATTTATGGTATATCTCTGTTATTCGTCAACTCTACTTGACCACGACTTAGATAGGGTAAATCCAAAGTAAACGGCAAAAGTGTGTAAACTTTTAATTATCCGGGTTTTGCAAGCGTCATGTATTTAACTCGATCACACCGCATTTGGCTGCCTTCGTCCGCTTTGCAAGTACTTCAGCATGACAAGAAGAATATGTTAAATTATTCTTCCTTCTCCTTTAAACCGAATGAAAATAATGATAAGAGATGAGAACGGGATTTGCGATTAGAGCTAATCCCGTCACTCATCAAATCAGTGGTGGAGGAAATTAACTGCCAAGTCAGACATTCAGGTATTTGCTCAACTCTCCGCTCATAATCATTTCGTTCTCAGCATAGCCGATTGAGAAGTGTGATGGGAATATTGCAAAAGCTGCGTCAGATAATTAGAATCATGTGCTTCAAAAGTGAAGAAATATCTAGTGCATCAAATTTAAGCAGTGAATTTCTCAGGATTTCTCGCCACAAATGAGCTTCAGATATACTCATGGCAGTCTTCCATCATATTGGATAAACAAAAGTCAGCGAATTCTGGGGCCTGGAAATAGACTACAGTTTCGTAGTACCTCATCTGGCTACAACGAACAGAACACGAAAACGTGTAACGAACAAGGATCCGGATTATAAATGATAATTTACTTAAAAAACAAGATCCGAAAGAGATATGAAGTTTGCTACTGGAATGCAGACCGACAGTCATGTCAACAGCATGGATATGAATGACAAAGAATGAGTATTTACAATTGTTTTACTACGTATTCACTAACCACAATCGGTAGTCTGAATTGCGCTTTGGTGCACATCGGTGGTACCCCTAGCAGTGAATTTAACGGTCTCACGTTTGTGATCAAGTTTATAAGATAGTGGCGTGAAGGTGACGGGTTCGAATCTTCGCACCGCCGGTCAAATTTTGTTGGCCACGGCCTCCTAACTGAAAGTGAAGTGCATTGTTGCTTTGTTAATGACAGAAATAGAAAAAATTGGAAATAACAATTGTCGATCCACCGCATTCAGTGCACATTCATTTACATTTTTAACTTTTTATGCTATTGTCGGTTGGCTCCACTCTCTCTCTCTCTCTCTCTCTCTCTCTCTCTCTCTCTCTCTCTGAAAGTCCTTTTCCATACAAAAGTTCAAATCCACAAACGGTAAGTAAATTTCACCGAGCTCAATTACCCAAGTCTGAGGCGTTTTTTAGCTAAGTACCTTACAGTTGCCTACCTGTTCTATAAATGTCAGGGATTAAAATGCTTACAAGGTCGGGTATTGCCTGTTTTAGTAGCCTGTTTAATTCCGACACTCCTCCAAGGAAATGACGTTTTACTTTTCCTTTCGTTCCGTTTAAAACCTCCAAAACCGCCTAAACAATAAATAGTAATAAAAAGCATTAAGTAAATGCTAAGGTGACAGGGCCGCCAGGGAAGTGCCTACGCCCAAGTCAAATGAGGCTTTCCTATTGGCCGGCCTTCAAGAGAGCCCGGCTGTTTTCCTGCCTGGGCTGTGCAAAGTAGTTGTGGACATTTTGTGGGAAAACGGGTGCTTTTCAGGAACACGGTGATGTTCACTAAACAGTCGTGACAATTCCCGCTTGATAGTGCTACAATGGGAATAAATGAAAAAGTTAAAACCTGATATAAACAACGCTTTTCCATTGACTCATTCGTTGATGTTTTGACAAGAGGAACACAACATTCAACCTATATCCTGATTGCGTTTTTAGTTAACTAATTCTGGCTTCGCATGCAAGATTCCCCATTCTGCTACGGAAGCAAACACGTATGCTTAAGTGGATATGGCTAACCATTGACAAATTCAATTGTCTCATTCTCAAAGGAAATCACTTTCATGGCAAAACATATGAACATTTGATTCAATACAATCCCTACGTCAAAAAATCAATAAATTTTACATTTAATTCTCTGAAACGAACAGTACAATCTTAGAAGATCAATGAAACATGACTGTGAAAAATTACCCTGAATTATGATAAAACGCTCCTCCGGAGTCATTTTCAAGGCATTACAACCGAGCCAGGGAAGAAAAGGAAAATTTTCTTGAGGAAGAGCTTCCGCTTAAGCTTGCTGTCTGAAGAGCTTGTAGTCTTTCTGTAAAGCAGTTCTAAATCAATGCCATGGCACTAAACCAAAAAATGAATGACACTGCATTTAAACTGAATCACCAATGTTGACAGAAAATTATTTCAGTCCATTCAGCACGAAGCATTATTGTTTAAATTTCATTGCCTTCTTGAGATTTCGCATTAGAAATGATGACGAAATTAACCGAAGTTGCAAATCGTGCTGAACACTACTCCTTCAGTTTCAATGTTATTTCATTAGTTGCAATTTAGCGGCACGATAAAACCATCACATCATGTACTACTAGCACCTTTCAACGCTGCCAGGTCACTCGTAAAACTTTGGAATGAGAAATATTATTTTTTTGAATTGCCCATGTCATTTGTGGTCAGTTGCCTGTGATTTTCTTTACTTACACTCACGTTCAGAATTCCAAGTAATCCGTAATACTCTCATCAGAGTTCCTGCTGCTATACATGGGGCTTGAAATGACTGAAGAACCGTCATCAGCCAGCATATTTTTCTCTTTGGAAATGAATAGCGCTATTCGTTTCACATTGCAGTCGGATATTCGAGACTTTATGAAAGATTAGTATCAAAACTGAATGCAAGTGATCACTGTATATTTGTCTTCAGGTGAGCAAACTGTGCTGCTCTGCTTTACCGCTCTTTTCGTTTCTTCAAACCTGGACTTACCATTTCTTAAAAGCTTGCAGCCTTTCGCTGGCTTAATACAATTCGCGTGCAATCCAAGCAGCACAAGTGTTACTCGACAGTACTTCAGTAATTCAGTGGGGTGTTGTCGTCGGGCCTCCTTGATGTATTCATATGTGAGTTGAATAGAATATCACACAAAACTACGATCCAGAGAAATGAAACAGTTTGGTAATTACGGAGTTTTCCATGCATTTTTCCCGTGTATTCGTGAGTGGCGTCTAAGTATCTCACGCCATATATCCTTTATACATTTTTCTATGATATTTCCGAATCTACCCTAAACATGATTACTTATAACACAGCATTTTTACTTCCGGATAGTGCAATATTTCGGACGGTCCCAACCTACCAGTTTGTTCCCCATTGTTCTTCAGGGGCATGACAGTCCCTGGAGTACATTTAGACGTAAAGGGACCCTTTGAAGTTTCGGTTCGTTGTGCAGTTAACTACAAACGATAGGTTTATTTTTCTTCGTACACTTCAGTATTTTTTGGTGTGCAATCTCTTTTTGATAGTTATGTTATGGCAGGAAATGTCTTATCGCTGTCTCGTCGGAAAACAATTAGGTAACTGTCGACTAACCCCAGCTTCTTGGGCAGAGATAAATCAATTAATACTATTCAACAAGCGCACAAACCTATGTATGTTTACTGGAACCTGCGTAGAATGTGCTAAGATTTACTCCGCACAATCTTGCTTGTTGGTGTATCTATAGAGATAGCCTTATTAGGGAACAAAGCATGGATAGCTGAAATTATAGACAGCGT
This sequence comes from Fasciolopsis buskii, assembly GCA_008360955.1. Taxonomy (NCBI): domain Eukaryota; kingdom Metazoa; phylum Platyhelminthes; class Trematoda; order Plagiorchiida; family Fasciolidae; genus Fasciolopsis; species Fasciolopsis buskii. The sequence continues at coordinate 22,444 of LUCM01010159.1, read as the reverse complement.
TCGTCAAACGGATAAGGTTTCCGCTTTTGGACTGGGAGGTCACGAATTCAAAAAGTTCCATAGCCGAGAACCGCTCACCCAGCAACCTTCAAGTACCCGCTAACCACTTCCATTTCTTTTATAATGAATTCGAGTGAAAAGGGTGGCCCAATTGTTAGTCACCACTATAGTCGCCACCCAAAGCTTGAATGCGCGGGTGTATTTATTTTGCGATTGCTCGTAAAATTTGATGGGCTTAGGAACCCTGGATTCCATTTCTCGTCAACCGACGAGACAATAAACAGAAAAAGTACACTGGAAATACGTGATTTTTGGTTAAGTGCAATCAATCCCAGTTATTCTTGATTCAAAAGCAAACTAGGTCAACAAATACCTAAACAAAATTTAATAGTCTACTGGAGTGAAAGTATTCAAATGATCTTCATAGCAGTCCTCGCAAATTATGGATTCATTAAGCATTTCTGTCGATAGTTTAGTTTCCACCTTACTTATATTTTTGGGATAATTGGAGAGCCGAAAATTTAGTAGCGCATACATTGGTGTTCTATGTGAATTGCGAAGTGCTTTTGGAAATTGTGATTTCTGATCATCCAACCAAAGCATTGATTAGTCTAATTAAGTGACGCTGTGTTGTTCATTTGCCAGTGATTTATTTAACCACGCTACAAAAATGTTAGGTAAATTGTTTTCACTACAGACATGCAACTTGCACATTGATCTCGATTCCAATCAGGATTAAAGATAGTCGTGACTTAGATTTATTGCCGTTCGATTAACTGTCTACAAACGAGCTAGAAGATTTCGCCGTCAGCTTCAGTCGCATTATTTGTCTTCGTTGTAAAAAACATGAATTACCCAAATAGCGCCGACGTACAATACAGCTGATAGAAATTGAAACGATTATAATAAAATCATGAAGAGTTTTTAGATTTGTATTTTCTCCTCCTTTTCGAAAATTCCATTTGGGCTATTTGGAGAGAAATCATCTATTATTGGGAGTCATTTGCTGTGCCACAATTGCCACTGGCAATGAAATCAGTAACGACTAAGTGTAACATCATCAAGTGTTGATGCTCAGCAGACTGCTGACGGCCTGCCCGGCAGGCTTAATAGCGAAGGCGTTCAACTCATGATTGTTCGCTTGGGTTCGTGTCCCATTTTGATGTGGTCGATATGCACTGATGACGATCCCTAACATGGAAGAAACACCTGGGGGGTGCTTATGTGGTTTCTTAATGGTCAGTTGAACATTGCTATCCCATAATAAACAGAAAGATGTCAGATGGGTGAGGTGATATTCACGCATGTTTTCCAAAACCAAGTGGCAATTTGAACGGCAAAAGCCTTTTTGTAATCGAACAGCTGTTGGAAATAAATATCATGAAGCAATCTGTCATCACCTTGCGCAGTTACTTACGTATATGTTAATGCAAAATTTAGGAAAATTTTGGTAATATTTTTACATTTAATTTGAGGACTAGAATTGGAAATTTTACCAGTGCAGTAACGGTTGTCACGTGTTTCAGGACAGAGTGGGACCCTGTGGCAAGGCTAATCTCTATAAGGAAATAGCCACCTGAAACTGCGCATTAAGTCATCCGGCAAAACGACGTCTTTTGCAGACCACTATTAGCTGACAGCGAACTACAGGTCACACACTGACGATTCTGACAAAGACGAATACGTCATTTCTGTAAAAATGTCACTTACCTTCCTACAACCAGCTATCAGTTATGTATTTCACATTCCCGTTGCTGATCTACTAACAAAAATGGGTACAAATCACCGCGGTGAGAATCTGCTGCCAGGGTGATCTCGGAATTTACGTTGGCCGCTAATGATTTCACTTTATTTCAGATTTCCTCGTCAAAAACCATCTTTAATTCTCAAGTTAGTCAGCTAAAGATGTAGTATCCGGTCGGTGTTACATGCGGGCAGCTCCCTGCGAATACTTTCACAGCTGCAAAAATGAACTAAATCGAATGGAAACGAAGAAACCAATTTATTTAAGAACCAAACAATATATAAGAATGCAAATATGTATTTCACTTGTGACTAGTGGGTGGGGTAGTTGTTGCACTGTTTGGCTGGTCGTCCTCCCAACTACGATTTTCCCGCAGCGAATTCAGGTCATCCCAGTCTGATGCTTCCTGTGTGTAAGGCTAATCGGATGACCTGAGATGTGTGCGTGGAAATCATAGTCCGAAGGGCAGTCAGTCAAGAAAATATTCACACTTTAACTAGGTGAAGTTAGCCCGCCTATTTGTGTTCCCAAATAAAATGATCAAGTTAATTATTTGCTTGAAACACTTGGACTGGATAAATATCTTTATTTTTTCAGTTTTATGAGAGCTCACAAGCAACCTCTTTCGTATAGAGTACCTGTGGCTAAATTCACGAAATGTATATGTTGGGTATAATAGTGACAAGGTGAGGTACACAATGAGTCTCCATCCGTCTCTTCACCAAATCAACCCTAGAGAGACCAGTTGGAAACAGCAGCTACTGTTTGCACCGCCGTAGTCTGTAATTGGTATCTGTGAAAAGTACCGACGTTTTCCATGATGCCACAAACCGATATAAATATGTTGTAAAAGTTTTCTAGTTTCAGTCTATTTTGTCTTTTTATGGTACGTAAGTGGCATGAGAGGCCTCAAAACGTGTTTAAACAGTTTATTGAATTTCCCTTCCGATACAACAAGTGGCAATAAAGATTTAAAGCCCAAATGAGTTACCTTCAAACTTTAGATTTTCAAGCATGATGTTGCAAAACTTACCAGTTATACATCAACTTATTTAAACACGCCCTGATAAAGCACACTCCGACTTAAAATAATGTACACAAACATCGTTTCACAAATAGTATTCTTACTGGACCCCCCCCCCAAAAAAAAGACCCCGGAGAGGAAGGGATCGCACGGAGATTTACACGGTCAGTCTCACATTTGGCAGGTAGATGAGATTTGCGATCTGAAATGCCATGGAAGGGTTGGTCGTCACATACAGCCATCACTTCGGTATCATCACAAATTCCAAAGCTTTTCTAATTCACTGGATTCTTACGTCTTGCGTTCATTCTATGGCTACTGTCGATAGATGTGGACAGTCTCAATCTAAAATGCCCACTGACTTTTTCATTCCACTTGACTCTAAACAAATTCGGAAGGTCGACTTCGTGGGTAATTAATAGATCCTCTCGTTTCCAACTGTCACTCACTTAAATGGACGGAAGCCCTTCCGTTAACGATGTCATGCACCTGAATCACTTTAAAGGAAGAATCTGGTATTTATCCAGCGGATATAATATTTCCCATACCTTGTATCTACCTGGTGTAATCTTGTGACAGTATCAATATCACTGACCCGTCCATGTTTCCCGGTCGCTTAGAACCACTCGTGAAAGCTTTCAGAACCTTCCCTTCCCGTCCCGCATTTCATCCCCGTTACATTCCAAATAATTCAAATATATCCACACGCGTTTTCTACTGCAAGCAGGTGAAACCGCCATTGTACCCAGCTCGTTCAAGCCCATTCTACGTTACCTCCCATCACGAAAAATACTTCGTCACTGACAAAGATACAGACTCTGTGATTACTGAGCGATTGAAAGTGATATGTCTCGATTGGGACCACATGGCCGGGGACTCCCTCACAAAGCCACTCGTTTCTGTACGTGAAACTGCCTGGGCTCATGAAAATGGCAACCGGAGTACCAAACAGACAACTGACCTCGGCCCAACAACACCCACTTTAGCAGAAAGATTTTTAAAGCGGTCCGTTTTACGCTCAGTTAAATTGATCCAAATGTCTACACACGAGCGCTCTATGCTTTGGAAAAAACAACATTGTATGGCTCACAGTGTGATGTACGCATCTTATCTCACTTTTAGCTTGAATAACTGGAGGTTTTTAGCCGATGGCCGTCCCGGACAGCCAAACGACGAGATCACGTGACGTGGTCGAAGGACAAACGTACAAACCGTTGGTTATATGGGCTTTCAGTTTTAACTTGATGTCGCGTAAAAGTACATGCTATATGCGAAAGCGCTGTAGTTTTTTCCACCGCAAGTTCTAAAATTCGCAACATATACCACAGCTAAAGTGGCTGTGGGATATTTCGTGACTTCCAATTCGCTCGCAATAATTTTCGATTGATATCATTCATCAGCTGTGCAGAACATATACAATAGTCCAACTGGAGACATGAATAGCACTTGGGAATTTTCTGAAGCAACCGTAGAGGAAATGGGTCGGTAAAGAACGATGGTAATTTTTCACATTATCCCTTTAAACCGCTCAAACAAAACAACCCATGAATCAAATATCATCTATGTGTCAGTTGTAGGGACCTGGCATAACGGTTAATTTCTGCACCGTAACGAAAGTACGTCACCTTCTTGACCAATAGCTTCTCCGTGCACAAAATGGATAACCTACTCTGACTAGGACAACCTCAGTGAATGCCGCCATTTTCCGGTTAGCCTGGTGCAACAAAGTTGCAAGAGATGAAACGTGATCAACTGTGCGTTTGGCTATGGTCGGTTGTTCTGTAGCCGACAGAACCTGGTCTTTAGTTGAATAGCGGTCGATGCAGTTTTCAGACACTGATCTGGCCAAACACCTGAGAGTGTATTCCGTCATTCGTCGTGACAGTCTCCAGTCCATTCTGCTGATGTAGGAGTCATCGCAATTGTAAGTGACCTGATAAAGCATGAGACAGAATGGGACAGCCTACTAGATTCAAAATGGTTTAGAATAATCTTTGTGGTAGTATGCAGGATGCAAATTTCTGGGAATGTGCTGCTAACTGCCAAAGTAAGCTTTTGAAGCTCATGATCAATAATATTATCTACCTCAAACACCAGTATGATGTAAACGGTTTTCTTCTTTCTGTTTCATGATGTTACTGACTGCATGCAAATGCGACTTCGCGAAGACTGTCATCGCTCCGAAGATATTTGCTCATCAGACGCTCTACAAGAAGAAGCTTCTTCTTTAAGCATTTATACTCAGTGGTTACTATACGATACTCATCAATGTCCGTAATCGACAAAGACTGTAGAGTGACCAAGTATGTAAAGTAACCGGTAAATTCTATACTCTAGTCTGTTAAATTATTTACTTAACAGCCATTAACTTTAGCATACACTGAATGTGAATCACTTTTTGACGAGGTCATTTTCCTCTGAGTTATCTAAAAGTTTGCCAAGTATTCTAAACGACTGAAGCTTTCCAGTGGTCTCTTTTGTCTCAATCTTTCGGTCCACGGGAAATGATAGCTTACCTATCAAGTTCAGGGCGTCGCATTTAGACCGGCTATATCCACAACTTTCGGCAGAAATGGTGTATTTTGGATAAAGCTTCAAATTCCAAAAACCAAAGATGACATTTTGATAACTGGTATGACGCCACTCCTCTAACCGTCTAGATTTCCATGTACTCTTTACAGCGTGCATACTTCATCGTAACCGCTTCAGCGTTCTACAGACAGAGAGATATGCACTTTACATTTTGTCAAAGAACAACCATACATTCACGTCTTTAGCAGCAGGTTCTCAATCACTCTGTTTAAACGAGAAGCGGATAAATGTGCATAATCATAGCTACGAGGACCGCATCAGGCAAAGTTTAACTACTGACCGTTTGTGACTGGAATCGTTCTGTGGAAATCACCGCACCAGAGAAAAGTTTGCCAACTTCGGCGATGTTCTATAACCAGTGTTTCAGGAAACAAATCCAACTGGAAGGTTTTCCTATTCATTGCCGTCAGATCACCTCAAATTGCGATGCTGATAGAACCACTCAGTCACTTGCTGCATGGGGCACTACGCCAAATTAGTTATAAATTCTACTTCGTACATTTTAGTAGTAGGAGACTGAATGTTTTCATGAAATAATTCACCATGTGATATCGTCGCTCAACTCACCATAAAGAAACCATGGAAGCACTGTACAGCTGTTTCATTCTTGTTAGGAATCATCAGCAGTGCATATGGACCGCGCCCGAACTGGGACGCGAACCCGGGACGAACGATTCATGGTGAATTATTTCATGAAATTCTACTTCCTCAGCAACCCTATTTAAGCACTTGGATTTGCGGCATCGCTGTCATTTAGATTCCAGTGATGCAATTTTTGAAAACGTGTTTGAGGTTCCCAATCGGTGCGGTGCGCACAGGATTATCTAATCCAGGAATGTTGACTCACCGCAAAGCTAAAGTACAACCAAGAGGGGAAACCTTAGTTTTGGTATATCGAAAGCTACTAGTGCAACGGTCCTTGATACAATAGACCGAAATCGAATGCAGTCTGATTGCAGGCATCACATCGCGCCTAGTATTACAATGAACGTCTCAGACGTCTTGACTGGATACGTTCTGCGGCAGTTTTTGTACTTCCGGGAGAAGATCACTTGTGTGGTGAGCGACACTCAGTCCCCTGACCAAACGAACTGCAAATCTCAACGTTTGACAATCAACCAAGTGTCACCTCCACACTACCACTCTCGATGGCTTTTTAGGTAGCTGGACGCTTATGTCGTTCACGAAGACGTCGACATTGTTGGTTCTTGTGAAATTCCAATAGGGCCTCCATCGCCTCTGAGAGGAGCGGCTTATCTTCCAGACTTCGTCGCTCATCTTAGTTGCTGGCATACAAAAGTAGGCAGTCTATCAGATAGCCAAATGCTTCACCGCAGACTGTCCAGCTTACTTCAAGCAACCGTCCAAACATCATTAGATTTTGCGACCTAGATAAAGTAAAGGTCACTAGGTTAGATGGTGATTGGAAATGCTCATAAGAAAATAACAGGCAACTCCGTTGTGGAATAACTGGTTTAATTAAGTGGCTAATCATATCATATCATATCATATGGTACAATGTCGTTTCAGTATAACGTGGACCTACGATAACTGCAAAATGTACTGTTTTATCGACTTCAACTTTTTCAATTAAAGCCGACGCAGATTGGCTGTGGACTGAGTGGCCTTTATTCGTCCGTTTTTCGAAAGCCTGGCGAAATATGTAAGCAGCAAGGAAGTTCATTCGTAGGCCATCAGGAAGGAAACTCCGCAAGGTAATTTTCAAGAATGCTATTGGTAAAATTATGACTGTCCAGAATATTCGATGATCTAACACATCCTCAGATTTACAGTTTACATGACACAAAGCATAATGTGAAATGAACATCATTACTCGATGTAATCCCTGTATTTGACATAATCAGGCCATCAAAATAAAATAATTGTTTGCGATTCTTTGAACAATACAACGCATAGAAGACACGGATAGCTGGATGCAAGCATTTTTTTATATTCTCAATCGCGCATGTAAAGCATGTTCATTCAAGTTAGAATGAGACGATGTGCAATACAGTGTAAAACAAACAGCGTAGACAAGCCTAGGGAAATGTTTGGTGGAAGCCGATTTGTAAACGCCAGGGCAGCAAACATTTTGGGTCAACAGATTTTGCGCACATATTCGTTGCTTCAGTCTGCTAATCGATGAAGCCTGTAAAATGGCCAACAGTGAAAAGTGAATCAGCAACAACCAAGAAAATTTTCTGAAAACCCACTGTCAGTTTGTCCGTAGAATTTGATAACTGGAGTGTCACGATTTTGACGGGAGCGACAGCATGTGCGCAAGTGGTCAGTAAAGCAAGTGACTCTTCCTTCGCCCGGAAACATCTTATGACCTTTGGTCGCCAAATTGACCCTGCACAAGCACTCCTAGTGATTCTAAGAAATCGTACCCGGAGACTGTCGGCCTTTTCATCTGTTCTTAACTCTCACTGATTCATCCAATGATTTCTCTGTACCCTATCTAAGGAATTACTTCCCTCCTCTGGGAATTTTCTTCTGCTGTTTTCACCAACCATACTAACCCCTCCTGTGTTTGTTTGGCTACTCGACAACAGAAATGGGCTTGTGTTTTCATTTCGCACAGTTTTTGTGCTCTATTTTTCTTTTATTCGTAGACATAAAGAATGTATTCGTTAGCTGGTTTATCCTAAATGGTTCCGTTGGTTACCCAAACCGAACAGGGGAAACCTGGGCATCGCTTGTGTACATCTTACGAATCAGTGAGCCCGCTATGTTCTGATTCCCCCTCCAAGAAAGGGCAGTCTTCATAAACTGCTCAAATGGTTAAAATCAAAGCCTTATTCGAACACCGTTTTGCTCTGGTACTTTTGGAAATTTCCACATTAGTGACCTTGTAGCTTATCTTGTATTCTTTGCAATAGTGGTAGAACATTAAACCAGTTGCCAGTTACTTTTTACTTTAATAGCCGCATCTGATTAAATTGGATCAGTTCATTGTTATTCTATGTTAGTTTAAAAATCTGTGGTCTCTTTCGTGTTTTAATGAATTCTGTCATTCATGTTCACAAGCTTCCCTTGAACTGTTTAACTTGATGGATTGCTCGATC
>LUCM01010157.1:0-10240 GCA_008360955.1 Fasciolopsis buskii | reverse complement strand
TTATCCAGATCATCTCGCGTAATAACCAGTATCAACCACGAAATTCCAACCTCATTGGCCTCTTTAATTCTGCTCTTGTGCTCCTTAGAGAATAACAGAGTAAATGAGATGATGAGAGTAAATGAGATGAGATGTTGCTTTCATGAATATCATGAAAGCAACACGAAAGCTTAGTCTGAAACAATTCATTACTGCTTATTTGTAATGAGCCGTAGTTAACATATAATACTCCATTTGCCAACTAAGTTCCCTGGAAGATTTCATCGAGACGTACTCAGCGATGAAAACAATGACTTCAGAAAAACAAGTAAGGAACCTAGCTATTTGGAGTGAAGCATTGAAGAGGTATTCAGTTTATACCCTTAGGGAGATGTCAAATTTGCACCCTAACTAATCAACTCCTTATGCTTGGCTTTTAAACGTTATTAATCTCGCATCATTTTGAACTTACACCACAATCGATTCGGTATGGGATATATTATTTAAGCCAAGGAGCACGATAATTTGAAAAGATCAGTCTAATTGCAACTAACATCTGATTAGTCAAATGAGCTCTGAATGAAATACGTCCGAAATAAGGGACGCCACACACATATACACACCAGAAAACATTCACGCACCCAAACTGCCTGATGTCATTACGTTGTCTCACGAAAACAGATCGGTATGATCTTGTGACAGCGACCGAACTTGACCGGGTGCGATCGAATGCGACGACCGATAAGCTGAGGTACCTGACAGCTGGATTGTCGCAAGTGTGCTCTCTATCGCGCGCGAAATCGAATGGCATGCATCTAACGGCACAGTCTCGGCCGAAAAATAGGTTCTGATATGATGTAAATTAGTAAAATAACCTTGAGCTTCAGTGTGTTCTGTTCCATGTTGAATTCTGCATTAGTTAGCCGAATCATTTATTCGCTTGTACTCATACCATTATTATTGACATGTACAGGGTCCTAACTAGAAGAGAACAGTAGAAAATGCGAATAATTTCCTGTAGTTTCACTTGGTCTTTCGGCGACAATGAACCTGTAGTTGGGTATCAAACTACATCGGCGCGTGAAGAAAACAGGTTCGTCGTGATTTGACTATAGACTCAATGGTGATTGTATATCCCGGAGCCTGGTCAACACTTAGTCGGATTTAAAGAGATAGCCGATGCATGTGATGGACCATCTTGCAAATATTTTTAAATTTCAGTCACATATTCGCCCTTCACTAACTCCCATTGATATTATGATAAACTCCAAATTTTCCATACCTAAATTATCAACACTCTCGTAACAGAGTTGTCTGTCAGTGGGTGAAGAAATGACCCAGCAGTTGATGTTATACTCCAAGCATGCTAGATTGTCCATGACTTAATCATTTGAATTCGTGCTCCGAGCTTTCGTAGTAGCCATTTTCCATTGCGGGAGTGACCATAAATCATGCCACCATGCAATGGGAAGAATGAAGAAGAATGGAGAAGAATAGAGAAATCACGGACACCGTCGACGTTTCTGTTAATGGAGATTGGTTTGCTCCCCAAAAGTGAAACGATCCCGCATGATTTCGAGCCGATTAACCTCTCACTCTGTCAGCTATTATTACGCTTTCTTCTCAACAAGCGTGATATCGTTCATCGCCTGTTCCCGGGATCAAACACAACATAATCGCTCTGACCTATTTTGATCATTCATGCACATGAACAAACCAATCCGTCAGAAGGTGCATGAAGGCAATGGGGAGGACTGAGTCCATTCATTGATGGGGTAACAATAATAAGTCATTCACCGTCAAGCATCAGTGCGAATTCACAAAAATTCGAACGCACAACTATACACTAATACAAGCTTCACTGGCCTCATCAATACCGCGATGCACTGGCATTTAAACCTCCGAGAACGAAAAACTTACTGTTCAGTCAAACCAAAAGCTGACAGAAATACTCTAACAGTTAGGACGGACGATATATATATATATATATATATATATATATATATATATATATAGTGGACAAAACGAACGGAACTAGCGATCGCATGCAATCACTCATTCACGTTCGACAACGAGTCCTAGTTTGGATCGAAACGTCACGATAAACGTATTAAATCAGTGTACACCTTCTCAACTCTAATATATATATATATTTATATCACCCAAATTTAATTTGTAGCGTCAGGAGGGTGCATGGTAGCCCTTCGTCGAAGAAACCACAGATGAACGGCAACTGGAATTTCGGTATTTATTCTCTGTCAGTTGGGCTGAGCCAAATTTAGGAACGAGGGCAGAATGTCACCAGAATAGATAGAAATTGTAAGTAACATCTGGATAAGTGAACAAAATTCTTCGGAAGCACACGATTGATTTCCCGGTTATTGCCGTTCATCAAACCTGCGTGCCTGGTACCCACTTGCACCTGTACACTACAAATTTGTACGTTCCCCTGGAATCTATATATGTATATATATGCTAATATCCAGCTATAAAGATATAAACAAATCAAGAAAATTGAGTTTCTGCTAGCCAAGTGAATCCTTTCCACCATTTTATGATTTTTATCAAGACTGGTTATCGTTCACTCCTTGATCACGAACGAGTTCCATTGCATTCATAAAAGGACATTATTGTGATCATTCATAAACAACGTGACATCCTTTATACGCACTCCTTCAAACGGGTGAAAGTGAACGGCAATGAGGAAGATTTCGGACAGTATATACTGTTTGAATTTGTATTTTTGGACCTTATTGCGACAATTGTTTCCCGAATAAATGAATGTTTTGCTTCTAGTTTTGTTTAGTTATTTATTTTCCACGTGATTCATACCAAGCCACTAAATCACGTGGTATGATCGCGTGCGATATGCCTAATCCGGAGCACCATGTCTGATATAAATTCTGACATACTACCTAAAATACAGCTTTCGGTTCTCAGTCAGTTGTTGAAGACCATTGATGGAGCTCAAATCGATTTCTGTAAGGCCTGTCATCTCTCCCTGAAGATCCACTCATTTCCCATTTTTGCCGGAGTGGTTTCATATCCGTGAAGCCGATGCGACGGTTGCGTTTCGGGACTACTTGTTTCACTTTCCTGAAGGAGTCAGCACTAACCCCTCTAATGGGTAAAATTTAAATGCTGCAGCTATAATCAAGCATACAACTTTTACACATTTTTATGCATGCGCATCGCATCCTCTACCCCCTTGGGATTTTCACTCTGTAATTTTTTATTCGCACTTATCTTCATTACTCTTTTTATTTCAGCCTAAAAGACTATCTGACATTTCGGAATGGGACCATATAGGATCGTCACAGGTCCCCATTGACATACCGCAAGAGGTTAGAAACGCTCCAGGACACACTGAAAACGATCAGTATTACGACAAGAAGGTGACCGAATTTTCAATGCACAAGGTTCAAGGGACACAAACCCCTGAATTTCTTATAAAATTGTGTAAGTTCGCTTTTGTCACGTTGAATAATACCTAATATTTGTTAGTTGTTATCTATCCAAACCAAAACTTTAAAAAGTCGTGTAAGGGGACCGTGCCGATTCTTAATTGACATGCTACCATTTCGTGCACGCTGCAAGGAGATTCAGTTTTTACTTTGTCAAACCTAAAGTGGTGGTTCCCAATGTTCTCACCAAGGACGTCCACGGCCGGTAGGTCTTAATGGACAAGCATATACCGAGCGGCCTAGTCGTGCCACATCGTGAGCTCTCATTGGCTACCGGCTGCCATTTGAGATCGAATCGCAGTTGGAAGCGAAGACTACCGAGAGGCAAACCGAATGAATCACATAGCGAGTGGGCTAACCGGTCAGCCTGAGTAATCCGGCTTCATCTACGTCAGATCGAAAGAAAACTAGCGCGACATGTCTATAAGGCGACCAATCGAGAACTGTCGAGATGCGCCGTAGTCACATGAGCATCGACAAGCAGTCATTATTTCTGTACACGCGATGAGTCTTTTTTAAAAAAACAGAGTTGTGACTATTTGACTCGAGTGCCCTCGCTAGAGCTAGTGAGATCAAGTGATATCTGGTTAACAATGATAGCGGTTGTCTACCCCAGGAAGATGTGAGAAGTGGCTTTTATGGGGGAATCGATATATTCTAGTTATTAAACCAAATTTAAAGCGGAACCGAGGCAACGCATTACTGTAGAGGAGCAGATAGTCATGTCATCACTGGCACTGACCTAATGGGTAAAGCGTCTATCGCTCCGAAAAAACGACAGACGTTGGGATCTTAAATCCTCCGATCTCTTTGTTGTCAAACGGCAATTCACTATGCCCCTTCTCATTACTACATATGACATAATGGGGTCATGTATAGTCCAATGACATCCCCAGTTTTCAGGATCGTGGTTGCCAGCTCCCCCTGCCTCATCCAGTGGGTCATGGTGGCTGTCTCAAACTCCTTCCAATACACGCATGGTTCAAGTATGTCAGGAAAATATCTGGTTGCAATCTGTATGTTTCTTCAGTGGACTGGATTACATAAAACTTTCACTAATTACCCCGAAATCTCTGGCCTGCGGCGTTCACTCATTGATGAATTAATCTTACAATAGATATTATGACCTTGCAACTCCATAACATCTCAGATTAGGGACGAATTTTTTGCTCTTGAGGAAGCTGACGTTGCTACTGATAATCTATCCGCAGCAAGTGTTTAAGATGTCCTTTCCCTGTCACAGTGTCTCCTAATTCATTTTTTAATGAGATAACAAATATGTAACCTGGGAACCAAAGACACTATGCCTCTATCGACCGACTTTAGTTTCGAAGTCCATAAGAAATCTGGACGATTTGGGTGTCGGGAAAAGGCGGTAGACACGCTGGAACAGGTTCACGCAGCTGTTGAGAAAGTTCACGTGATAACGATGCACGTCATTCAGAGGGAAAAGCGACAACAGGTGCCAAGTGCGAGAAACACAATTCCGAACATTCGTGAATCGAAATTTCACACCGCATTTTCACTAATTAAGTCTTTTTGAGACGATCTACTAACTGGTCGAAAAAGGGATTCACATGATAGATACGATAGATGTTTTAGATTTGTTATTGCAAAACGGTTCTGAGGTAACTTACAAAGTGTTTACCCATTTAAGTAAAGTCAACAGTGCGGGTTGGTTGAAAATGGGCACCTGGTATCCCAATATTTCTTACTGATACCATTGACGTTACTAGAGGGTTGTGATATCGCAAAATCTTTTGATAATGGTCCTTGTGACTCGCCAATTTTTGAAAAATCTTGAACCTAAATGTAACGGGACGTGTTCATTGTCACCGTAAAAGGAAAACTTTGGGTCATAGGTTACCGTTTCGATACTGAATGCGGGGGTTATAATGATTCAGTGACTTGTAGCCCATAGTTTAACCGAGCACATTGTTTGTCACACAAGGAGCCCAAACAGAAAGCATAAATAATGTGATTCCATATCTCTGCGGATTGTGGCCGTTAACCGGACTAAGAGCAACACCGTAAGGATTCTGTATCATATTTTACTGGTGTGACGTGAACGTTTGCGGACCATCTTTACTAATTGCGAGCCGATACTCGAGGGCCTATGTTCTAACACTAATAATAACAAATATGACGGATCAACTACGGATTCGTTAATGATGGTAAGTTAAACGTTTATGCTTTATGTCGTGTAATTTCATGATTTAATTATTTCGGTGACGTGATGATACTAGAAAACAGAAGCTCATGGTTAAGCATGCTACTCACTCTTAATGGGGATTGAACAATTGATATAAGCCTTAAATTTCGAAGCTAGTGAATGTATCCAACTGAAATTTGCACTTATCTCAGGTGTATTATGAGGAGTATTATCGTGGCTCAGTCACTGTCAGGCGTCGGCAACAAATTTCCCACAGTTTCGCAAGTTATAGGCTCATTTACGAACTCGTGTATTCGTGTTCAAATTTCATGTGAATTTGGTCTTGACTGTGCGTAAATTTTGAAAAGCAGAATAGAACTTCTTCCCCAGGTTATGCAAAGGAATACCTTAGCTTTCTGTACCTAATCCGATTTCACATGATGACATGAAAGTCGATTTCCGACGGCGTTTACTAGACTCAGTGAGTAACGGACGGTAAATGTCTTTTTGATCATGTTTTTTCAACCGGTGCAGCCGGGGATGAAACTGCGCCAAATTCACAATCAGCGACTCTATATCCGATGTCAACGCTACCCGTACTGCAACAACAACAACAACAAAATGGTCATCCTCTGAATGATAATTCTGTCCCCAATGATGTTACCGTGTCAGCAAACGACAACAAAACAGTAGTCGTCTACTCACCTCCGGTTCATTCACCCGTGACAAGCGTAAACGAGGCGGATTCTGGTGAAGATCTAACTGAAGCGTCCCACGTCCGTAACAGACTGGATCCGATGCGGATAGATTTGAATTGCTCAGAGTTTCGTCGAATAGAAGCAATGATTCTTTCAGACCCACGAATTACACAAAGTCGTGACTGGACAGCCTATACTCAAGCAAATGAGTGGACCAGAGCTACTTGCTCACTCATGTCTGCCCTATTCACCTCGGGCGAGATGGCACAGTGCACTGTTCTTGGACGGGGTATAAAGGAGCCAAGACAAAGACTGCCCGTGGACAAAGCTCTTTACATTGTTGGTAATGCTTTTGAAAACATATTTCTCTCACCGAAAGATTTCTTGTTTGAGGCCAGCTGATGAATTCCTCCCAATCAACCTTCAATTGGTCGATAAGACCTTCAGATGGAAATGCCTAGTAAGGAAAGTTTTTAATTTAGGTTGCTTACCAAGGTGTCGGTATGGTAATGAACAGTTGCAGTAAGAGCAAGAAGAAAAGGAAGTTAAGCCATCCTAATTAAGTAAACCTTATCCCACTAGCCTAAAAACACAAGTGAAGAGGTGAAGGTGAAGTAGCAACTAACGAGCACGAAAATGTTGAACATAAACAAATAATATTACACAGAGGGTTAATGGAGGAACCTTAGATGAAACACGAAAAAAATTTGCATTTTGAGTGAGAAGTTGAGAAGTCATTCCGGGTTTTCATGAGTCTATTCATTTTTGGTTGAGGTTCTGTATTCATTCGAAACTGTATCAAAGTACGTCAGTGAGAACCCTGCACGGCAGGTGTATTTTGTTGTCCTAAGAGTCACCTCGAAACAGCTGATCGAACATCGGATGAAGTCCTGTTCCGTACACCTAAGGCTGGTTTGCCTCATACCAAGCTGTGGGTACTGTGAACCAAAATGAAGTCTGTCCATCGGTCATCAGTACAAGATGGTATCAATCCGTTTGGTTTTTCTACAATGACATCCTTTGGAATTCCTTATGGTTAGATGCATTGGCCAAAAAGCCAGCAAATGCCTTTTGTTGATAACGGGTAAAGTCTACGTGGCCGGGGTAAGAAAGTAAGACTAATTGATGCCTCTTCACTCCGACTGACTACTTCTCTTTTGTCCCTGTTATCACGACCCAGTAATGATTGGTTAGTAGGTGGAGATACATGGAATCTGTGGTACGTATTCAGCTTCGGATCACCTGAAATCTTTACACTAAACAGTTGGATGACTTGATTAAATCCCACGGGCCTTTCGGTAGCTACATTTCAGTTCTTTTTTTGCTACTCATTTGCTTGCTTTTTGGCCTAGCTTTTGCCCGGAACGACTTGGCCATGGTCAAAAAGGGAGCACGAGAAGATACTCGCCGATAGAAATAAAGCGAATTAAATTTGTGAACGGAAAACGCGCTATGGGCATTGAAAATTTGGGATGTGTGTAATATGTAATGTTTTTCTTCATTTGACTGATTGCCTTTCGGATTTTACTTGCAAGGCATAAATCCCAATTCTTCCTGTCAACCTTGCAGTGTATTGATAATTTTCCGTGTAAATACCGCAATAAGGACAACAAAATATTCAACAGAATCCAACTGCATGTGGCAGTTCGCTTTATAGCAGAAGTCATTCAATGCAATCAAATAATCGATACGTGCATGTATGATGCTTAGCATGCGGATCGATGAGGTGGTCATGTGGGAGCTATTTTATTGTATTGCATTGTATTGTACTGCATAGAATTTCGCGTTCAATATATATTGCCGCATTTCAATCGAAAAATGTGAGGACAAAAACAAAAATAGGTAAATAAAATGAAAATACATTCATCGTGAAAAATATAAAAAATCACCGAAGAATGATCATAGCACACGTGACCGGTCGAATAGAGCACACATGAATATATTAGCATTGGACACTATCCTAAACAACTTTTAATTAATCCGCTAATGAACTGAAAAGACTAGCGATGTGTTGTCAACGCAGGATCTGCGTCTATTTTATGAACATTTTCCCCCATTTTTCTGAAATTCGAACACGAATTAAATATTTGCTGATCGCATCATAAAGCCATTTTCATTCTACTCGATTTTCACAGCTGTTATCTCCAAACGATTTGTGGTTTCCCCCACACGTGTCCGTGCCCGAATGGCGCAAAAGTGTAAAGACGAGCGACGTAAACATCGGACAAATAATATCAAATATGCAACGCCAAGCCAACTGAACACGTAAAGAACGCACTCATTCGACGAATGGACAAACATCCGATGCACAGATCAAAACACAATTCACAAAGACAAAAGATTTTTCTACGAAATTTGTTTTGTAATAAACTATTTCAGACGGAATTTATACTATTTTCATTGCTCATGTATGCTTGACTAGTACTGTTTTCTATATTCCTCGAAAAACACATGAAACGACCGAAAAATGTAATAGCAGTAATGCTAGTAACGATAGTAATAATGAAATTCTTCTACTGACACCGAACAGCCCATGGCCTGGTTTACGGGATGGAAATGAAAATCAAAGCGTTCGCTTTGGCCAGAATATCATTTATTTATTATCAATAATGTCATTGATGGCTTTGTCCTTTACTGCTACACTGCATTTTAAGTGTCAAAGCAAACTGGAAACCAAAAACTTCGTTGACATTACGAACAAAATCTGTTTATCAGTTTAGATAGAACACTGGCCCGGAAACACTTGTGAAGCAGGCGGAATCATAAATTTTCTGTGTGGCGGTCAATCTGTCCGAAAGCAAGATAAACATGGATGGACGTGTGGAACTTGTGGACTAATCCAATCGACTAAGTGAATGGTGACAGTGTTCTCCCTGCAAGATGTTGGAAATACTTTTTTCATTCGCCAAACGGAATGAATGTTGCTTAGTGGCTGAAACCTAAATCGCAAGTGGAGCCACTTGAATCCATACCAGAAAAGGAGTGATGATCTGTATTCGCCCAAGTACGTTGATGAGATTCTCCTCTTTATAGGCTTGCGCAGATGAAGATGGAACTTCCTAGGAGAATGGGGAGAAGGCGGCAAACCAAGGAGTACTATTCCACCTGACGTCCGAACTCAATAGGACAGATGACGCGGTATTCTGCTGTAAATTTCCAGTATGTGACGATTGATAATGATTATCTTGTCACTCTTAGGTCGTTAACAGTCTGGAAGCTTGGGGTAGATTTGACCCACAGCCTTTCTTGGACGATGCACATGTGTTCAACAGGTGTGCCTAATAAGGTATGCGGATTCCCATTCTCGTCCACACGAGAACCCCATTTAAATTACCACGAGTGTGAATGCACAATGAGTTTGCTTAAGAATCACAAGTTTATTTATGAAAAGGTTCCCAACCGATGTCGAAGGCTAGCCTTCCGAGAGTGGACGCGAACTCCCAAAGCCTGGTTCTCTTGTAGCTGTAAGTAGTGTTTCTCATACAGAAGAAGTGACATAGTGGCAATGAGAACCAAGCCACGTGGTTAAGAAAGCACACTTGAACGGAAGAGTGGCAATTGCGAACATCCGATTAGCTGTAGTAATCACGAATGAGACAGTCTAATTCGGAAGTATTTTGCTTTTTCATGCGCACGCGAAGCGTATTATTTAAAGCAAAAATTTCCATGTCCTTTGGACTGGGAAAGCTCAGATAACTTTGTACGCCTGCTCAACAGTTCACTGCATTCGTCTTTCGTGGGGCAAAAACCACTGCACTTTATCGTGCACTTCCTGGGATAAAATAACGAATTTCATTGCTCAAAACATTTTCAAAGACGTAAAAAAATTGGTTTCCAGTGCCAGTCGATGTTGCGCGCGATAGAGAGCACACTTGCGACAATCCAGCTGTCAGGTACCTCAGCTTATCGGTCGTCGCATTCGATCGCACCCGGTCAAGTTCGGTCGC
>LUCM01010156.1:33847-45070 GCA_008360955.1 Fasciolopsis buskii | reverse complement strand
AGCTTCGAATGGTATTCCGAGATCAATTACCAAATCACAATAACTTCCCTTCGTTATGTTTGTAGTCAAGTCCGATATGGGGACAGTATTGTTAGCGTTGATTTGTGGAAACTTCCCAGTGCATAAATAATAACTTCCTGGCCAATGAAATGCTCCACCGAAAATTCCCGGCATAGGTCTCCCGGATGCATCAATCCCTTAGAGCGGTTGCATTAATATTAACATTAGCAATTTACATTTGTAATTATATGTACTAGAACCCCGAAAAAGGCCTTCAATAATCGATAAGATATCCATAAGGCATTCGTCGGTAAAGTCCAAATTCCGTGACCTGTATTGTTGCGTTATGTCTGCAAGCTCAGTAACGAAATGCCTCGTGACGTTTACAAAGTGCGCACTCTGCATAGGCGCCTCAGGATTAGCAGCCCATAGGAGTTTTGACAAGGCATGGTTGAAAGAATAGCGGGGATATTTCGGCTTTCCTCCATTTATGTGATTTTCCCCATCAGCAATGGTGACCAATGAACAGAAGACAGCAAACAATATTGTAGGCCCGTTCATTCAAAGTTGGATAAAATGTTTGTCAAAGTTTCTGAAATAAGATAAGCACAACTTAAGTGGTTGCGAATAACGTGCTTTTGAAAAGTTTTTCAAAACAGTACAAACAAATCTACCAATTTGCGCTTGCTAAGCACGACTGCGGCTGTATATTATACATAGGATCATCTCACACATCCCCGCGACATGGATATCCAACAACACACCAGTTTCTATCCTTTTTCAATGGTGTTTGTTTGCACAGGCGTAGTTTCATATCAAAACAGTGAGACTCATCCTACACTGAATGCAAGATTTAAATAAAGCCTCCTTTAAGCTGCAAATATGATAGATTCGTGAACTAGAATTACCCATTGAATCTAGTTGGTTAGGACAGAGTCTGCAAGCGTTCCATGTCACATTCGACCCAATGGATTGCTAACCACCTTTGGGTTACCTAGACTTTATGAACTGTTAGAGTATCCCATCGAACTTTGGTACCTAGTCGGATTTTTAGTGAGTGTGAGAATATTTCTATATTTAACTGCACAAACTGCAAGCACATTCGAAGAGTGTCAGAGAAAGGCTAAAGAATCAGAGTCTTATTTTTGTTAATGACTTGTTAGATAGAGCGTCTGGATTCCTCCAGTCATATCAGTGCTAACTCGTCACATGTGGCTACTTCGGATGGATCTTTCCCTATTATTAGGGTGACCGCAACTCTATCGGTCTTTTCAAAGTTTTGGGTTCCTTTCCGCGATAATCGATTTCCAGTTCATTTCAGTTAATTTTCAGTTCCTTTTGTCTTCCTGTATTCTGTCTGATATGTGGACTAAAATGTTGGATGCAAATCTCAACTCTAACGTAAAAGTCCCACTGTGCGAATCCTTGGCGAGCCAGTTTCGTTCAGGTAAGGTAACCGAAATGACAAGGGCTAGGGAATATATCAGCGTCAACGATGATGGAGATAACAACCGCAGGACTTTCCAGTGGGTATTATTTGATTGACAGGTCACATGGTACCTTCCTCGTGCTTATGGAAAGCGAAACTGCCAGCTTAGTGAAAACAATCATCGTTTTGGAACATCCGTTTTCATTAGAGACGCCAGGCTCGCAATCATTCAGGGAAACCTAACCAAAAGGAGCAAAGGAATCCCCATAATGCTGGTTGCAGTACGTGGCCTTAAGGTCATATACTGGTATGCAGGGATTTTGTCGCAGCTTGAATAGATATGCTTCGCAACTATTTTCTCAAGCAGATATTTGAATAAAATTTTGTGTTCAGCTCCAGACTGGATCTCATAATTCTACAGTTAAAAATATGGCTGTCTGGGCAAATAAAGTCACCATCAATAGGCAAAAACAGACGTTTTATCAGGTAGTGTTACAAATAGGCTGCCATTTTAATGACTGCCTATTGAAATGGTAGTGGTCTTGTGGTACAGTAAAATCAGTTTTGTGATTAACCGCGGTCAATAGTTAAAAAGCGGTACATTCGACTGCAGTGAAAAGACTGGATTTACTGTTCCCAAAGTTTAAATTTTAGCATGGGAAACCGAAGAAAAATGAGATACTGGCATGCTAAACCCTTTTATAAACAGACTAAGTATTATTTTGATAGAGTACAGGACGTGACAGTAAAAATGGTCTGTATGATAGGTAAAAGATGCTAAATACCATTCCTACTGACGTAAACATAAATTGCGCGAATCTGTGTACAAATTCTGCCGTGTCAGAAACATAACAAAGGATAAAAAACGATAAGGGGCAGAGAAAAGGAAGCAACATGTATAATTCAAATGTGGCTTTCTGCTCTCAAATCCATATAAACACCATTCATCGGAGCCCATAGTTTTTCCGCAAGCATGATTTTACAAGGTTTTCCAGACCGAAGTAGACTGCTAAGTTAGAGAATCTCCCTCGACAATTTAACCAGACAAACTAAAGCAAAAGGCGGAAAGACGACCTGAGGGCCATTTAACCCAGTGAGGACCGGTGACCGATTGTTCAGTTCGTGCGCCGTTCAGATTTGGCTAGACAGTGTGGGTGCTCAGTAAATTCCTATTGAAATCGCAAATTGCACTCTATTTTTGGAGCTCATCAACCGAAATACGAGAAATTCCAAAAAATTGACAACAATTGTCTTCCATCGCATTTGCAATGCAACCGGCAATCTTAGCAACTATTCCTATCGTTTCACCAGTCACATGCGGTCAGCTGAACTCCGTCCTACTGCATGTTACCTGTGTAACCAAAATCAATGACCAGTAATTCCAGTCTATTCAGACTCAAATTAGGTCCACTGCCACTCCGGATAAACTTTAGTCACATACTAATGAATAACAGGAGAATGCCAACCAAATCGAGTAGGAGTTCACAACCATATGACACCATAGTTAATTTATCAGCCAGACAAAAGTCACCCATGAGTGAAAACAAGCAGGATGCCAATCACAGAACTTTGCAGTAGCTCACCCAGCGTTTCACTAGACCTCAAAAGTTGCAGATGCAGTGGATAGTGACTCATTCTATCCACAACTGTGGTCAAAAATGGACGCAACTGTGATGACATCGTGCTACTTACACCAGTCAATTAGCCAGGTGATCAGAGAATCAATCCTATATAACAGATTTTATTTTGATTAATAAATGAATGCTTGTGTTTGGTGAACTTGGCTTTTCCCACTAGCGTTGGCGGCAGTGAGCGAAAGCGACCAGCAGTTAAAGTCGTTTGATTATTTCGTGGACGATGTCCAGCAGACGTTTGCCTACTTTATCTGCATTTCAAAAGAGCAGATATGTCCATGTTTTGGTCATATAGATCGCCTTTTTCTTAATTAAGCGTATTACCTTTTATCTTTTTGCGCCGGTTGCCTTCTTTGGTTTATTCCACCTTTTAGTGCAGTTTAACCAAGTAACGTTGGAGAAATATCTGACGGAGCGCAGGCAAACAAGTGGTAGCTTTTAGGCTTCGATCTTACAGTCTGACTCTTATGTATCGTCTACGCACTTTGAAACGTCCTGTATCACTGTGTATTTTTAAACAGAGGGTATGAGAGAAGATAGCCACCAATAGCACTGCTCTGGCTATCTTAAACGTATCGGTCACTTAGGAGTGTCAAAGGTGCGGTCAACAAAGAATGTTCACTTGCAGTTAGTCAGATAGACCTGGTTCAGCCTATATTGCTCGTGTAGGTAGAAGGCTTTCAGTAGTTCTTCTTCAGGAAGCAGACGGATGTAACAGCTGTCCTGGATGCACTTATCTCGCCTAGGAATACGCGAATGCTTACTTTACTTTTTTTGTGACTAGTTCCTGCTGCGAGATCTGCACAGTAACAAAATTCAGTTTTTCCGCCAGCCGCATACTGTGCGACTCGACTAAATGCCTAAGCGATCTATGTATGCTCACCAGTGTCTTCAGTTGACTAATGAGACCTTACTTCTAGCTTAAAGAGGGTGTCGGCAGTAGACTTCTACTTGTTCATTGTCTCGGGTTGGCGGGGGATATGACTAAGCCACTATCAGTGATGCCTCTTAAGAAACGGAGAAAACCATCCGACATTCTCACAGTGCTGTCGTACAACGTCTGAGATGCTACCGTAACAGTTAGTTTTTCCATATGGCGGAGGCAACACTGGGTGATAGATTTCAGCTTTTTGTTGTCTACTCTAAATCGCCAGGTCCTACATGTGTACGTAAGGACTGGGTGGATAGCAGCTTGGTGAATGAACAGCTTCGTAAATAAACTTATTTCGCCGAAAGACCACGATATTTTGTGAAGTGACAGAACTACTGTGTAAGCCAAAGCAGTGCAGATCTGCAGGCCACCCGGTGTGTCCTCAGGTTTCGGAAGGCGGGATGACCGCCAAACCACGGTCAGCTCTCCAAAAAGTGGATTCTTACCGAATAAGCGGCTGGGAACAAGCAGCGATGATGCCGATAATGTGATGGGCTTTTGCCTGGCAAGGGCTCTCACAAAAACCTACGAAGCTAAAATGGCGCTGTGACGTGGCAAATATGCTTCTTCATCAAATAAGACCATCTTCCTTCTTCAATTCCATATGAACTAGGCTTCCAGGAGAGGTGAAGCAAAAAGTTAATGGTTACCTGATAGACTGAAACTATGCTGCTGCCTTGCAGGCCGCAACTGGATGTGTAAAGGCTAGAGGTGCATTCTCGGAAAAAGACTGCGCGATGCTGAGTTGTAGAGACTCACAACTCTCTTTGTTGTCTACATGTCATTAAGTCCACGGAAAGCAAATCACCTCGGGTCCCGGAGGTAGAGGTGACAGGTCGACAAGACGGAACTCTTTCCTTCCAAAGGTTAACTCACGTAACATGTCGGAATGTAATCTTTGTAGAGACGGGTAGTTAGAGCATCAAGATGCGGACACAACACGACTACCGAATAGATATTGCCTACTTACCGTTCGACTCCGTGGATCGACCGGCACTACTCAGTGCTCTCCACCGGAAGGGTATGCCAACGAAGTTTGTGAAACTGTTGCGAGCATTGCACTCGCATACTTATGGTCGCGTAAGGGCATACGGTGAACTGTCACGTTCATTCGAAACAACTAGGGTGTCCCATCTCTCCATTCTTGTTCAACTTCGTCATGGACGAGGTGATGGAAGATGCTTTAGGAGAACTCCGGGATGCAGAAGTCGAACTGGGAAGTGGAGAGAAGCTGTGACCTATATTACGCAGACGACGTCGTGTGCCTGTTCGAGTCTGCGGACCATGCACAGACGCTGCACCAGATAGACTTTTCGATGATCGGTCCGCTCGGTTTGGCCATGTGCTTTATTGCACTATCATAGCGCAGTTGCTTTATCTGTTGTGCTGCTCGGTCGCCTCGTGCGCATTAGCCTTTTTATTCGCGGATGCACTTCTAGCCTTCGCGCTGCAAAGCACTTTCTGCAATTCATCAGAATCACTCCAGACGGTCTGTCAGCCACTCTTCGGTCCCTACGCCTCTTATGGAAGACGATGACGGTTCAGTGCGACCACGACAAGGATCAATGGCCTTATTTGGTTGGCAGACCACACTCATACGTCCTTAAGCTGTCACACATCGAGAATGTTTTTCTGTAATGTATGGAACAGTATAAATTGAATGACCGGTGATTTGTCTTGTTCGAGCGCATCTCCTACGGGAAGTCCCAAGAATCTTACAGGCCTTGGTGTCTATAGTCTCATTTTTTTCTACTAGCCGTAGTTAGGCATCCCTGACCATATTGTTTTGGTATTCAACTGCTGTAGAATATTCCATAATGAGATTTAGGCATGACTCTGTTCGTTTACCCGTGGTTCTGTCAGAGCTGTACGCGACTTTACGTGTTCTCGAGCTCCGTTTAAGAGAACAGGCCCCGCAGTTGATCCGGTTGCAGTCAGTTTTAGAAAATAAGGGATCGTAGACGAGAAATAACGATGCATCGAGTGTAATGTCTTTACCTGGTTAGCTTTGTCCACTTTACAACACCACATGAGTCGATAATGTGAGAGAATGTGTTGACGAATGGCAAAATCAAGGAAGGTTTTGCCTCCACCCAGGTCCCGTCACGTTTCTTTGTCGTCAGGTGAATTATACGGATCGGATGCTCACTGGCTGTAAACCTAAGAGGAATATCGGGAAGTTTGTTCTTCATTCTGACTCTAGGACATTGATGAAATTTCCTTTTTTTGAGGTAGTCTGAGGCCGCCAACGGCGTTGCCCGATTTCCTTAAGGATCTCTGCCGCAGTTGGTGGGTCTGTTGTAACAGGCTTCCGGACGTTTGCAGGAATAGCTGCAGGAGACGCTGACGCTGAGGGCCAGCTGAATTGTGCTTGAAGGTGCTCCAACTAGCTTACAGGACGTTGCCGCTGGTTGTAGGTGGACGAACCGTCAACGTCACAGATCGTTTCGCTCATGCCGATTGTTTTCCTGCCGGTAGCTCGGATGAGATGAAACAGCTGATGAGAATTTCCCATCCCACCTCCAAAGCTCGTTGAGTCTCCTAGATCTGGTTATCACTGCGTAAGCTTACATTGACTTCAGGACTCGTAACGAGTTGTGCTTCATTCTACTCGCCATCAGCCGGGATAAACTGACAAGCGTCAGGGAGGCACTGAAGCTCAGCAGAAATCCAAGGTGTCACAACGTGACGGATTAGGCGATAGATTGCTAAGCCTGCAGAATGTAAAGCATGCGTGATGAGCCGCCGGTACTCACTGATGTTTTGGGTAGTGCAACGACCACGAGTCAAAGAAAACGGTGAACAGCTGGTGACTTGGAAGAGGAGTCTGAAAAAGCTGGCAAGTATGCCTCACCATTGTGTGACTCGTTCGTTTCTCTCCTGCTGACTTCTTTTTTCTTCAGGTTTGTGATGGCACTTGGACTCGATGATGGGGCATTTTGTCTGTTCAGGGCGCGCGATCCAACTAACGATGGCCTCTCCATCAGGACCAAAGGATGTTGCGAACATCCTCAGTGCATAATTAAGGCTCACTTAGATCTAATTACTGATCAGTTCTCACCCGACCTCAAAGTTAGAGCAATGGGGCTTCACGGAAAACAATCTTGGCCACTAATCTGCATTCCGACTGGTCGATCAGCTCAAAGGAATAAGATTAGATAAGACTGAACAACTTTTTTGAGTGGTGAAAAGTAATGCATTATTGATGCACTGCGACTGCCAGCAAGCACTTAACCTTATTTGATGAATACTACGAATTACCGCATCACAATGGATAGTGTCACGAGTTCGTTCGAGATATTGCAACACAACCAGTAACTGTCTTGGAAGACGAAATTACAGACAGGCTTCGTTTTCGATGCTTCAGAACCAGAAGGAATAAAACAAAGGTTATAATAACTTGGTTCGGAGATGGGTATAAGAAACACAGGATACATGGTACGTTCAGAAACAATCATTCAGAGCCCTATGATTGCTAATGTCGATTTTATAACACTTAAACAGTTATTTTCACGTCATCCCACGTAATTAACTATCCAACGGCATAAATGAATTTTGTATGCGTATCCTCTGCTACCCCTTTCTATCTGATCCGAGATAACACATTGTTGTCTTTATTTTTACCTCATATTTTATTTGGTTTGCTTAGGCGTGCAACATTTAGCATCGCAAACGACCTTGTTCATCATTCCTTTGAATCAGACGTATGGTCGACGAAACTCTGGTTGAATTTGTCCTCCATATTATTTGCTGTCATGGGGCTTCCAAAAACGGTTACTAAAGATCAGGAAGTGGGAAACCCCTCAGCAGTCAATATTAAACAAAGCCATGAACGCGTTTTTTAACACTAATCAATAGTACGCCCGCTTGTTCCGCATAACACGTATCCATGAGCCAACCGTTTCATCATTTCATTTTAACATTCACTAACGACTATTAACATCGTTTGCCTTTCACACCAAAACGCCGACAAATAAGCCGTCGACAAGCTGTTACATAATTCACCCAATCATACTCGGCCGGCCACTATATGGGGTAATCAACAACACTGTCCATATCCTGCTTTGTATGCTACACAAGAAATTTGGCATGCAAAGTAGAATGAGCATGCTTCATAGGCTCTAGAGCCCATCACGCGCGAGGGGCGGAAACTGCGACTCTGAAACATGAAACGGTGAACAACCGCGCAAGGTTCCAATAAGTCAGGCGGGCGACAACGAATTGCCATCTAACGTTAAAGTAAGCGCACATCTCGGATTCGAACCTCTACCCTGTCTGGGGTGATTCATCATCATCGTTCAGCGTTAAACAGCAAGGCAAACCTCCTTGACCGGTGCCTTTTCCCCATGGTTACATATTTCTATAAAAAACAGTGAATATCCAAGCGGAACATGGAGGGGACCCACACAGGTGGGAAAAGATAAGAGGCTGCAGCAGCCAACACACGAAACACGGTCTAACCGCACAAATGCACGTGTTTTCAATCATTCTGATTCGATAGAAAATGACAACATGATCGCCACTGTTCACGGTTCACTGTCATATCCTTCATGGTCTCCAGCCAGCTAGTTGGCGGGAATTTCAGACCCGAATCACGAAGACGTGGAACAACTAATTTATCTAAATCCGCTGTGTATTTTCTCATTCCACGTTGACTCGTCATCTGTTGACCTCCACGTTGTTTCTTCCAGCCCGTAGAAAGGATGCCTAATCCGCTCAATCAGCGCCAGTGTTGATTTCTGCTAATAATTCAAATTCGCTTCTCCCACCTGTTTGTGACTAATTTCTAATTTAAAATTGGAAGATTAAGTCATTGATCACGAGTAATATCAAGGTTTACACAATTACATTTACACCTACGGAATTCTCATCTCAGTTGTGCGAAGTACCCTGCTGGAAATATGCGAGTTCATTTGTTCGATGGCAAGCCTGAAATTGCTAAAGCCAAAATAGGCACTTGAAAACAACCAGGACTTTATGGTTCCTCCCTTTTTTGAATGAAACTTCCAAAAAGAAAACCACATTAGGTTCTACCATACTGTTCGTTATTGGCAGCGCTGGAGAAGTACAGACAATGTTGGTAGCTGTAAGAAACAGCTAAGTGGTGGTCCTATCTGTTTTTGTTATGGGAAGTGCGAAAGTTAGACCTGTGTACCTCTGGCGAAACCATTCAGTTTTTCATCGAAAAATGAACTGTGAAAAATTAAGGCGTTCATTTATCACCACACGCCGACAGGACCCAGACGACATCCGAACAAACTTAACAGTAATTCTGATTTGCCTGGATGGGAGTTGATGGCACTGTGGTTGGAAAACTCGGATTTAAACCTTGGTTGCGATGGCGAATATACACCACTAATGAGATCTAGTAAGAGCGAAACTCGTGTCTGGTGCTTCCTGAGTGTAAGGTTGATCGGATGGCTTGGTTTGTGCGTGGAAAATGGAATCTCAAGGAAAGTCAGCCAAGCAAAGAAACCCTAGACTGTTTTGAGTACAAAGTTAGGTTACATCACTAACGGGAGTGGAATTAGAGTTGAGCATTTCGTTACTGAAGAAGGGTTAAAAAACCGGTCTCGACGAACTTCCCCACTCCTTTTAAAACTGGGTGGTGGGGCCCCGGGAAAGACATTTACCTCCTTATGCTGTGATATCTGGAACGAGAAGCGTATCCCGTTATCGTGGATTGGGTCACTAATTGCGCCCATCTTCAAGGAGGACACGCGCAGTGACTATAACAATCATCTTGGGCTTATTTTAATTCCGATTGGTACTAAAGCTTCGATACTGTTGCGTCGTTTGACGCCAGTTCGCGAGAGTAACATCCGCGAACGGCAAACTGGATTTCACCCAAGTCAAGGTTGCATCGACCAAGTTTTTACTCTTCAACAGTTGCTCGAACCGCGCCACGCACACCACCACACTACACTCGTTGCCTTTATCGACTTGAAAGGCGCCCTCGACTCAATGGATTGGACTCACTATTCAGTATTCTCCATCGGAAGGGTATGCCGGCGAAGTTTGTGAACCTCCTACGACAACTGTATTGGCGTACCTATGGTCGCGTCAAGTTAGTCGAAACGACTAGTAGTGTTCGACAAATGTCCTCCATTCCTCCATTCTTGTTTAACTCTGTCATGGGTGAAACAATGGAGAATGCTTTAGGAGGTATCGAATTCGTAAGTGGGAGGAAGCCTTCCAACCTAGATTAAGCAGCCAACGTCGTGTGCCTGTTCGAATCTACGGGTCATGCACAACCTGCACTAGACAGACAGCTGCGTTCCGAACGATGGTAGCACGGCAGCGGAGGTGAGCATGCATATCTACAAGACTCAAGCGGCATGTGATGGATTGAAGCATCTATGTCGTCGACCTGATATTCCGGTGAAGTTGGGCGGTCATTTTTACTTTGCCGCAATGTGCTCAGTTCTGTCATGTGTTTGCTGTCCGAGGTGTTTGCGTGCTAAAAATGTTCGTCGATTGGAGATTTTCGTTCAAAAGTGCCTAAATTAAATCCCAAGGATTGGGTGAAATGACCGCGTCAGTAATGTGGAGGACAGGAATCGAGTATTGAGGGCCGATTCTAAAAACACTTAACCTCAGAATAAAAACAGTAGACTCCGTTGGTTGGATCACTTGTTACATATGGCGAACACTCATTTACCATACCGTGCCCGGTTCTCCGTTTCTCAGTGACTTAGCAGCGTAGAGTGGGAAAATGTATAGAGAACAAGCCCAAAGTAGATGTCTCACATTCTTGCCTGAGATTCGGAAGATCGCTGAACCACTTGGTTGGAGACGCTGAAGGATATGTCAGCGAAGCTTGAACAGCGGAGATCGTATTGCCATTTTTTGTCTAATCAACAGTTCAGTTTGGACAACCATTAACCTTGCTCCAACGTGCTCCGGTTGTGATTGCTACCTCACAGCGTCATTTACTCAAACAGAAAAAAGAGCGGAGAATAATAAAAGATCGACAACAGAATAGTAGGTTCGAGAGCTATATGGAAGCACGAACGCCACTGAACTGCGGCACTGAATCATATCACCCATTGTCTCTAACCATTGCTTCGAGGGATCTCGTGGATTCCAACCCGTTAGTCTAACCGAGCCCACACGAGCCAGTCCACTGGTTAAAGTTTTCATACTTTTTACCCGTGTCATCGACCGGCCGCCGCGAACCATCCTCCAACCATTACCTGCCTCAAAGGACAGCTTACAACGATGCAGGC